>JAVJAQ010004171.1:0-75024 GCA_032362365.1 Zygogramma bicolorata | reverse complement strand
CCTTTTTCACCAATATTTGTGATTTCATCTCCAATTTGTCCTGTAATTTCTTTTCTTCCTTTTTCATCTTCCGAATTCTTGCCTATGTCTTCGTCATCTACCATACTATATATTTTTTTATATGTCACTTCACACTGAATGTCAGAACTTGTAATACTGTTATTGAATACGGAAATAGAAGATTTTTGGCATATTTCATCAAATAACACATCTCTACCTACCTTGATACAATTTTCTTCAGGATTCCAAAGACGATAACCATTATTCGTGTATCCAACCATAATACATTTTAAACTTCTCACATCGAACTTACCTTTCTGAAGTTGTTTTGGTTTGTGTAAATGAGCGCAGCTACCAAAAACTCTCAAATGAGCAATATTTGGTTTGAAACCGTACCACATCTCGAAAGGAGTCATATGATTTTGATTAGCGGATGTCGGAGATCTGTTGAGTAAATATGTGGCACACCGAATAGCTTCGCCCCAAAAAAATTTTGATAATGAAGAGTCAAAAATCATGGAACGTGCTTTTTCTAATAAAGTTCTATTTAGTCTTTCTGCGCGACCGTTCAACTCAGGAGTATAAGGAGTTGTATTATCAATTTGGATGCCCTTGGAGTTGCAAAAAAATTTAAAATCATTCGATAAATATTCCCCACCATTGTCACATCTCAGCTTCAGAAGAGGTCTGTTGAAATGAGCTGTTGCCATTGCTTCAAATATTTTGAAGTAACTGAATACTTCAGATTTAGAATACAACAAATAAACAACACAGAAGTGTGTGAAATCATCAAGAAACGTAACAAAGTAATGTTTGTTGTCCCATGTGGCTGGATTTATTGGACCACAAACATCACTGTGTACGATTTCTAGTGGCTGTTTTGCTCTATTTCTCACAGAGGTAAATGGTAACCTATGTTGTTTAGCTTTAATGCAAATTTCACAAGTTTTTGAAACATTTGACCCACCTAAATGTATTCCATCAGCCAAATTCTCTAGCTTACTTAAATACTGTTCATTCAAATGCCCAAGCCTCCTATGCCATAAAATAGGACAGTTGTCCTTCGAATCAACACTGAAAGCATCTGATGAATTTTCTAAATTGAAATTGACCTCATAAAGTGTGCCTTTTCTGAAACCAGTTACTAGAACTTCAGTACCTTTAATGATGGACACTTTGTTATCTTTGAACAATACTTTGTAACCTTTTTCCTCAATACGCCCTACCGACAATAAATTCTTTCTCAGATTCGATACATATATGACATTTTCTAGTGAACAAGAAGTTATTTTACCATTGACGTGAATAAAAACCTTTATATTTCCAATATGAGTTCCTTCCAGTTCTTCTCCAGCTTTTGCCACACCTATCTTCATAGGACGATTCAGTTTTTGAATGTTGCTCAAAACTCCAATATCATTAACCAAATGATCAGACGCACCAGAATCTACGATCCATGTTGACGTTTCATTATCTCCAGAAAACACTCTGCTGCTGTTCACCATAAATACTATTTGACCATTATTTTCATCTTCATCATAGACTGAACTCGAGAAATCTTCAGAAACATTTGCGTGTTTCTTTCTGAACTGCATTTTATGCCTATTTTGAACTTGTCCTGGACGATTTGGACATTTCGCTTGGAGATGACCAAGTTGTTTGCAGCCATAACATCGAACCTGATATCTTGGTATTGATTTCGATCCAAAAGCTGCTGCATTATTCAGTCCTTCTCCAGAATTACAACTCATGTTTCTTCTTTTCATGTCTTCATCTATCAGACGTCCTTTTACGAAATCTACAGTTATTTTATCAGATGATAGAGTTTCAATTGCTGTAACTACTACGTTATATGACTCAGGAAGGGTAAGAAGTAAAATACAGGCCAACATTTCTTCTTCCAGCTTTCCTCCTGACGATTTGATTTGCCGCACAATATCATCGAATTTTACGAGATGATTTTCCATGGAGCATTCCTCATTAAATTTCATAGTAAGTAAGTTTTTCAGAAGGAAGAGTCTATTCGAAATTCCTTTCCGCTCGAAAATTGATATTAACTTATTCCATTTCTCCTTCGCAGTTGATCCTTCTCTAACATATTCTATATGTGAATCAGCAACGCATTGAATGATAATCGCTTTTGCCTTACTATCGTTTTTTTCAAAAACCGTCTTTTTATTTTCTTCTGTTGGTGGACTCTCAGTGAGGCAACCCAAAACGCCTTGCTCTTCCAAAATGGACTCCACCCGGAACTTCCACACAGCAAAATCTGTTCCATGAAATTGTGTGATCCCGTACTTGTCATCTTTTCTCGCAGACATGTTCGACCAGGAAAGTAGTATGTAACGTGTCCTGGGCCCGTAACCTTTTAATATCTGATTGAAATCTTTATACAAAATAATGACAGTTCAATTACTTTTATTGACAAAAACAATTCATTACATATATATAAACGTAAACAGGAAAACAAGATAAACATAAAAATGGATAGCTTAGATTCTAATTATCAACACATTTGAATCTAGAAGCAGTGTTCCCAATCGCTCAAGTTATCCTGAAAGAATTTATCGATCGTGTACATTTCAGCAACAATCGTTAAACATTGTTTTTGAAACAATTCATATCATTGATCTTTTTTATGGAGACCGGAAGTTTGTTGTATAATTTTATGGGCATAGTTTGAGGACTGTTGGTTACCACTGCTAATTTGTGATGTGGTATAATGATGTTATGATTCTGTCTCAATGTATAATGATTATTCGAATAGACATCTTGTTGTCAATTATATCTCAGCCCCCAGACAGTCTGGTTTCAGAAGTGGATACACTTCCAGTACTGTCCTCGCAGATGTGGTTGACGAAATTCTCACAGCCAAAGACTGCGATGAAATCTTTATCTAGATTTTGTATTATGTTGAAACTTTCATTTTTTTCAATATGCAGATATACAAGGAAGGGAAGCCCTGTAGTGTTCAAACAACACCGCATGAATCAAGGAACGGGAGATACTAATTAACATTCACTATGAATTTTTGAAGTTACAAGCTTCAGGAAAAACCTCTTTCGGCAAGGAGTTCCAAAGCTCAGCTGTTCTATTGAAAAAGGATCACTGAGCAAGAGAGGTTCGACGGGTCTCCAAATTCACAACAAAGGGGTGGGAATTCTGTACTCGTTGACTGATCCGTTTAGATATTGCCAAGGGTGGAACGATTGATAACAATTCAGAAGAACACCGACCGTGAAAATTACTATGGAAGAGAGACAAGTCTCCCACCCTTCTACGATGTTTCATTGAAGTGAGCGAGTCTGTGAGCGAAGAATCACCAAACAGACGTATTGCCTTTTTCTGAATAGAATCGAAAAGCCTCAATGAATTTTTTGGTGCCGAACTCCACACATGAGAACTATATTCCAAGTCAGGTCGTATCTGAGCCTCGTAGATCATTAGAAGCTGGCAAGAAGTGAAGTATTTCTTCGCACGAAATAGAAATCCAAGTTTCTGGGAAGCACTTTAAACGATCTATCTCACATGGTTTTCCCATGAGAGATTATTACTGATCGTAATTCCTAGCATCGAGGTACTTGACTTTGTAGGAATAGTTACTTCTGACATCTGAATACTGATGATAATAGATCGGCTCTCCTTGAGAATAGACATGCCTGGGTTTTCCAAACATTTAATTCCAGCAAGTTCATGTTACCCATTCTATTATTTCTACCAAGTCATCAGATGATACTCCATCAACAACCACATACAGAGACCCATCAAACACGAAACTCTTCAAGAAAGCACACAACTGAGGAGGCAAACCATAAAACGGTAGTTTAGAAAGGAGACCCCGATGCCAAACTCGATCAAACGCTTTTGAGGAAAAACCCCCCAAATTATATGATTATCACACTGTTTTGAAAGATCTGTAACATTTTATTGGATTTGATGATTCAACTCGAATTATGTTCCCTCCGTATCCCAGTAATAGAAGACATTTTGTTGAAAAAATGTTGAAAATGCCTGCGCCGTTGATTTTTGAGTCTGGTTTAGGGGAGCATCTCAGGACCTTTATTATTTACACTTTATACTTCTTACTTCAGTCATTATTTGCATTGGTGCAGACATCATTTTTATGCGGATGATACAGTTATATCATTCGTGCAGTTTTCTGGTCTGAATGCATTACTTGATACGCCAGAACGACATTTTCTTGAAGTCAATCCCTAAAGATCTGTTGCTTTACAATTTGCAAGAAAAATTTGAGAAAACAAATAAGTACTTGGTGATATTCAGGTGGGGGTTCAAGGGTGTAGCCCTAATGTGTTGTTCTCACCAACTCTCCACTCCGATATTTCATATGTATAAGTGAATTAAGAAATGAAATGAAATGGCTAGCGACCTAGGCAAGATGCACCTAGGAATTCGAACAAGTGAAAGGATTTGTTAACGGCATTCTTATCAAGAGAGAAACTGTAATTCACGAGGTGAAAGGTGACCGGTCCTGAAATCAATTGTTACCAAAAAATGCAAATGCCTTGAATCTGTGGAATTTTGGTATGAATAATTCAACTTTCCATTAATGGGAACTCATCTATAATATTCAGTGTTCCCCTATCTGAGAAGGCAGTTCCATCATATTGATATAGAGAGAATTAAATACTGTATTACACACCAAGGCGGAAAGTGAATCATTTCCCCCGAAAGAAAAATGTAGCTTACCGAGGCTGAAAGCCAAGTACAACTATTTCTCGAGAGAGAAACTGCACTCTTTGCCAAGGTTTGTGTACTATTTCATCAACGATTATTTCAAAATTATCTCATGAAATTATGTAGAAATGATTATCTGTAAAATTAATTTCAATACATTTTCTGTTTCAAGTAGACTTTGCACTTGAACGAATTTCATGATGCTCACACATATCTGAATATTGTCATTATTTGTGAATGTTTAAAGCTGACTCTTGTAAAAAAACAAAATACTATGGACGCCCGAAAAGCCCCGTTGGGATCTTCTTAATCAACAACCTGACTACTACATATCTGTAAGTTCGTTTATTATGAGTATAGGTTATCATTATTAGTATGTACATCTTTTTCTATGTTCTTACTTTGTCTTTACCGTTTTTTATATATTTTTTTATTTTCTCATTCCTAACAGTATATTACCAGAATATTCATCATGGCATATTTCCAGAATATTTATCACGGTATGTTCATATAATACTCTCTGTTTCATATTACTGGGAATTGAGTGAGTCGAACTCTTTGAAATGGTCTTCTTTTCGTTGAAAGGTTGGGAGAGGTGAGAAAATATCAATTCAAAGTTAAAAGAGAAAAAGAATATTGAAATAGAGAAAATATACAACAATAGTTGCTTCTGAAAATGATCGAATATACCACAAAGAGCAAATAAGAGATGAGATGGCTTCAGAATTTTTCAAAATCAATCCTATTGTTCAAGCAACGAACAAAGTTAAAACTGAATTTCAAATCAAATCTAGATGCAACAAGAATCATTGTTGAACATACTTTTCTTGGCTACATAAAGGTTGCAGAACTTTTGAATATGAAGCAGAAACTAGACATTCAACTGAGTTTCATTAGAGCATATAGAAATTGACTCAATCAAATTCGTTCATTTACAAGCAAATACAACATCTACTCAGATTGAAGGATTCATATAATTTCAAACCATTTAAATGAAAATATCCATTTGCCACAAGATGTAATCAAAAGTCAAATATATATGGCAAAAGAATTCATAGTTCAAACGAATCGAAGTTTGTTTCAAACAAAACAAACATACAACGAATTTGTTCAATTTTTCCCGGGAGGAAATGAATGAAATCGATGTTTTACATTTGAATATCGACTTGAGATGAATCTCCAAAGCCAATTCAACCAGATTATTGATGCACTAACATTTGCTAATCAATACAGTTCCTCCGACTTTGCTTTCATTGAACAATTTGAATACACTTATTTAGAAAATGGATTCTTCATAAGGTTGATCAATTTTACCCAGGAGAAAATTAATGAAAACAATGTTTTACATTTAATAATCGACTTGAGATAAATTTCCAAAGCCAAATCAATCAGATTATTGATGCAATAACATTTGCTAATCGATAGAGTTCCTCCAACTTTGCTTCAATTGCATAATTCGAATACACTTATTCAGAAAATGGATACTACAGATAGATGAGGTATACCAGTACCAAGATGAGCCATGCGCTGAATTACTACTACAAGAATTCACTGCAAATAGAATAAGACTGGATAGAGCCATAGCCAACCAAGTTATAGCAGAGAACATCATATTTACAGCACCTACCGATAGGATTATAACGCAGAACTGTTCCATAGAAATACACCACGAAGTCATCTGAATACTAGATAAACACAGATTGGCTTTCTTTGACAAGAGACATGCCTGGGTTTTCCCAACATCAAATCCCACCAAGGTTGATGATACCACATCCTATTATTTTCGCCGAGTTATCGTTAATTCTATTGCCATTGATACTTTTCTGAATTTATGTTTCTTGTGCTGGAATGGGGACTCTGGAAGACAAACGAGTTGTGGAATACTAATATAATTTATCAATACCACCATTCAAAATCTGATTTTGTAGATCATGATCTACCTATTGGAAATGAAGATATTATTATTTTAAATATTTCAAAGATGGAGATTTCTTTTTGGGACAACCACTCCCTACAAGAGCTGTCCTCCACAAATTTGGTGTATTACCTTTTCTCATATAAGATCTTATTATGTTTGTCAATGGATCCAGACAATTTGATAGACAAAGTTCCAGCATTGTTGCACTGATTTGATCAATCAACTCCTGTTGCATCAGATTAAATGGATAAATGCTTCTCTTCAACTTTTTTTTTGTTACAAGTGTGAAGTGAAAATTGTTGTTCAGATATGTGTTTATGTCGATTTCACTCTCATTGATCATTGTAAATTTCTCCACTTGACTCCATGAATACTTTGAACCTCTATTGAAAGAATAGGAACCGTGTGTAAAAAACGATTTTTATAATTTTTAATGGTTAATGATACAATGTTTTTCATATCACAATAGCATTTTTTGTATGTCTCAGTTCTTGTATGATACTTGAATGTCCCATTTTCTGAATTGACTATTTTCCTGATGTTATATGTCAGCCATGCCAAGAGAGTTTTTAGATATTGTACATCTCAATGGTGCATGCTAATTGAAAGTATTGATAATTTTTCGTTTCGTTAAAGTCATTGAGTTTTAAATCAATATATTCCATATAGTACAGACGGAAGGAATCAGTTTTGTACAAATCACTTCCAAAGTGTTTCGGAAATTACGACAATACATTAGATTGCATTTGAGCTTGAAACATGAACAATTGAAATCAATATATACCGACTCATGATCACTATTCATCGGAGCACAATCAAAGGCATCACTTTTGGGAACACATCACTTGCAATAGTCAGGTCAATGGTAGAAACACTTGTTAGCTTTATCCTCATTGGCGGTTTGATGAGCTGGCTGAGGCCGAAGGTTGAAGGAAGGTGACACTTAAGGAATTTTCTTCCATTCAAGTCGCCTGAAACAAAGTAAAGCTCATTAATTTGGGATATCATTCCTAATATTTATTAATTATGTTTGGAGGCTTTTATAGGAAGGCTACAGGGGAAGATGGCGGTTTGTTAGTGAAATTCAAAATCAGTATTTCCAAGCCATCTTTTCGTCAAGGCTGCGTCTCTTTGTTGAGATATTCGATTTGGGAAAGAATGCGTTAGGTCAGGAATTATAAAAATTTGAAGATATGAAGTACCGGGAAATAAGCGGGATGTCCATGCAGTACTATGCAAGAAGGGGTGTCAAATATCGTGTCGTTAGGTATTATTGTTACCCCCCAGGAACAAAGTGTATCTTGTCGATATCGCCAACTTGTTTTATTTTATCGCTGTGACTATTTATTATGATAAAAATAGTTATAATTATTCAAAAAATGGAGTGACCATTCAGCCGCCAACTTGTGCAAAACCAAATACCCCTTTCCATCTCCATTAGAGAACTGAAGTTCTGAAAAAAATACCCAGCTGTATTTTTGATCCTCTTGGGATGCCACATGGAGATCTGTAGTTTTGGTTGGCCAAAAAAAAATCGAAGAAATATTGTATAACAAAAAGTAAAGGGAGCGAATATAAATCACCAAGAGTAGCTGCTGCCAATATCCTCCGAGGAATACGGTAACCTTCAAAGTCTGGAAAAGTTTCACCAGAATACTGCAGCTGATGAGATAGGAAAGCCACGATCATAGCTGAATGAGCGGAAAGAGAAAAATTAGAAAAGACATCAATCTCTTGAAGAAAAGGAAGTTCAACTGATAGATCGTTATTATAACTTATAACTCTTCCGACACTTCTAGTGGAAAAATTTTCTTTGTATTGATTATTGCATTCTCAGTTTTCAGGTATGAACATTTCGTTTCATTCTCATATATTATTTGACTTACCGCCTTCTTGCTTCTTTCATTTCTACACGAATGTGCCATACACCTCATTGAGAAAAAAATATATGTCAGGTAACTCGTTTACAATGAATCAAAATATAATAATGGATCATGCTTTCAAAGAGCTTGTAGCAGAATGCATAACTAGGCACTGAATTCGCATCCAAACACTTGAAATCGCTTTCCTACAAAACTCGCAATTCATGACAAACCGCCTTCTTTCCCCTCCACCCTTCATGTGACATCTACATGTTGTCCCACTTTCCAACATCGGGATTGAAATTGAATGGATGAATGAATTTCTATCAAAGATCTGTACATCACCCTTTATACTGTTTGAACGTCATTTTATTGTGGTGGATCGATATTTGTTCCGTAGTTTTTTGGGTTTGTAACCTGTCTGAAAAACTAAGAATTGATATTGGAATCTATACAAGTGTAGAAGGGCAGATTTTCAATCTACCCCGAAAAGTTGCTGCGTCTATTGAAAAACATTTCTTTCTGGATAGATGGTTAGGTTAGGTTAGGTCAGA
Organism: Zygogramma bicolorata; assembly: GCA_032362365.1. Taxonomy (NCBI): domain Eukaryota; kingdom Metazoa; phylum Arthropoda; class Insecta; order Coleoptera; family Chrysomelidae; genus Zygogramma; species Zygogramma bicolorata. The sequence continues at coordinate 65,992 of JAVJAQ010004171.1, read as the reverse complement.
AGTGAGTGGGTCTGTTCGGCCCTCCACTGCAACCAACAAGGGTTTATTGTGGCTCACACCTATTCAAACTCGACCAAATAAACCCAGCTTCTTAACGAAGCCGATTAGTTTGTATGGTGAGTGATCTTTCAGGTCAGATGGTAAGAGTGAAACCTTGCCAAACTCTGAAAACCTGATTCGGTCCGCTGCGGGGCAGGCACAAATTATGTGCTCTGCTGTTTCATCATTTTCCAGACAGAGACGACACAGGCTGTCTTCTGACAGTCCGATTCTCTGCATATGATGATTCAAATGACAGTGACCTGTGAGAAGGCCAGTTAGACATCGTAGTTCGTCCCTACTGTAGTACAACAACTGTTTGGTTTCCGACTTCGAAGGGTGAATAAACGCCTTGGAATGAGCCAATCCTGGAAGATTTTGCCAGAAGTCCATAAATCCTCTCGCCATCCAGGTATTTAATGTTTGTTTGGCAAAGCCTAAGGCGATGCCAATGACAGGTTCTGGTTCGATGAAGCTGCTTGCAGCACCCTAATGTTCGAGACGTTTCACCGATATATCTTTGACCGCACGAACAAGGTATTTGATAAATACAGTTTTTTGTGTTTTCTGTTGAGTATTGATCTTAAAGTATTTGTTGTTTTGAATGTTGTTCTAATTATACCTGTTGCCGATCCGTTTTATCTTTTCAGACAAACGAGGAACATAAGGTATAATGTTTGATACAGGTTGTGTATTTTGTGTAGGTTGTATGTCATCATTGTGGACTGTGTTCGGATTTTCAATTCCTGTCAAAGTTTTTTCTATGAATTTTTCTGGATATCCAATATTGATTCTTATTTTTTCAGATCGTGGTAGGTTACAAACCCAAAAAACTACGGAACACCCTATATACATTTCAGAATTCCTAATAGTCGGTAACCACTTCGAAGATGTCACGTGACCTAGGCACCTATAAGTTCAACAAGTGAAAGGATTTCCCAATGGTATTATCATCAAGAGAAAGATTGTAAATCACGCTAGGTGAAAGGTGAATTGATCCTCTGCGTGGGCGTTTCCGCAATAGTAACAGAATTGCGAACTGATGCTATTTGTAACTACGAGGGTGAATACTCGTGAATGGAAGTTATATAAATGTAAGACCGGTTATGAAAGTGTTACCAAAGAAATGTATACGCCTTGATGGTGTGGAATTTCGGTATCAACAAGTTTTTTCCATCTATGAGACCTCACCTATGATATACAGAGTGTCCCTCGATAGTGTATTACATATAGTCTAAGAGACAAAACAAAGGTCGACCTTCACCCATCTCTGTACCGGATGAAACATATGTACTTTTATAGGGTTTCATTAATAGACGAATACGCCTAGAATGGCTTGCTTATCAAAATGTGGTCCAGACATATACAATGAGATTTGAAAATTTCCACCAAAATTAAAACTTTTTTATTATCGATTTGTCAGAAAATTTTATTCCTCATAAAAATTGGTGTGTTGCAGAATACCTGCATATGAGATGTCAAACTTTCAAATTTCCGAACAGTGTACAGGGGTGAACAAGAAATAGGAATTTTGATCAGGTGTAAAGCACATCCATTTTCAGACATGATCGGAAAGTTCATTCGAAATAGTATTGATATATAGATGTATTCTTCTGTTTAATTCATGCTGCTACTGACCACTTTTTCCTGTCGAGGTAACTATATATATATCAATGATTTACCCGAGAAACCATCTTGTTCAATACATAGTTTTGCGGACGACAGTACTCTTCATACCAGTTTCTCTTCCAGAATCCCCATACCAGCTCGAGAAACAAAAATTCAAAGAAACGTTCTCGTCAATAAAATTAACGACGACTTGGTAAAAATAATAGAATGATATTACATGAACTTGGTGGAATTTAATGCTGAGAAAATCCAGGCATGTCTCTTCTCAAGAAAAGCCGATCTGTCATCGTCTAATATTCAGATGTCAGGAGAGACTATTCCTACAAAATCAAGTATCTCGATGGTAGGAATTACGATCAGTGATAATCTCTCATAGGAAAATCATGTGAGATCGATCGCTGAAAGTGCTTCCCAGGAACTTGGATTTCTGATTAGTGCTAAGAAATACTTCATTTCTCGTCAGTTAATGATCTACAAAGCTCAGATACGACCTGTCATGGAAAACAGTTCTCATGTGTGGAGTTCGACAGCAAAACATTCATTGAGGCTTCTCGATTCTATTCAGAGAAAGGCAATTCGTCTTGTTGGTGATTCTTCGCTCACAGACTCGCTCACTTCATTGGAACATCGTAGAAGGGTCGGAGATTTGTCTCTCTTCCATAGATACTTTCACGGTCGATGCTCTTTCGAATTGCTATCTATCGTTCCCCCCTAGTCAATATCTACACGGATGACTCGACAGAGTATAGAATTCCCACCTCTTTTTGTGAATTTGGAAACCTGTCTCGCTAAGGGATCTTTTTTAAGTAGAACACCTAAGCTTTCGAATTCCTTGCCGAAAGAGGTTTTTCCTGAGGATTATAACTTCAAAAATTCATAGTGAATGTTAATTCGTATCTCCTGTCTCTTGATTCATGTGGTGTTCTTTGAACATTACAGGGCTTTCCTGTCGTTTTAATCTACATATAAAAAAAAACTTCGCCTGCCAAAAGTCGCCTGTCTGAAAGTGGCCTATAGCCACCAAGTTTTCTTCAATGCTTTTCATCATTTCTACAAAAAAATCAATTTTGTGTTCTATAACTGTCGTGAAGAATGTTGAAGAACATTTTTATGTCAAAATTAAAATTGGATTCCATTAAGATTTTTCAAGGAAGCAGGCACTGAAAGTATCCGTATATTATTTTTCCGGAAATAATAATAATAATTTTAGTATTATTATTATAGACATAATTCCAATTTTCTGTGAACGGCATTATGGAAGAGCAGTTTTCATAGAAGTTGTGACTATTATTCCGATTAACTACTTCAACCAATGGAACCAAGAGAACTGCCCCGGTCAAGTTTTCCTCTATAATTCATTCTAACCGGCTTTAAATATATAATATAAAATTATCCAACCCAAGATCAAAACCAAAAAATGTTTTGATCACCTACAGAAAAATTTGGGGAAAGGTACAGCTTATCCAATCCATCTTGGCACAAACTCAGATATTTTTCCATTTGCACACTGGTAGTGTACACCATGACGAAAGAAAAAACACCTGCTACGTATGGATTTCAACACAGTGAACACATATATGGAAGGTGTTTTTTCATCTTATTATGCTTCACAGAGATTGCTGGGCATATACGTTATTCGTTCGGTGCCAAAATGGATTGGATAAGCTGTATATTGCAGTATCAGGATAGTGAATTTCCCATTATGTTGTTTGCAAGACTTCAAAAGAATAAATTAAACCATGTCCATCATCTATTGAGATAGTTAGCATTAAAATATAAATGAAAGTGTTTTCTGTTTTATTTTTCACGAATTCTGATATTGGAACTGAAGAACATTTAAATATTTGAACTAACTTTCACTATTGCCATCTGTGTTCGAATAGCTGAAACAATCACAGAACAGATCAATTGTTACAACCATTTCAAAACAGAAATAGTTTTTATTTTACGTGATAGATGGCGAAAATGGTAGCTTTTGAATTTTTTTTTAATTCGTTGAGAACGCAGTTGATGTGTTTGGAGGGTACTGAGATTATTAGAGAAAAAAACACATTTTATGTTAAATTTTAGCACAGCATGACCACTTTGGGTATATTCACAGATTTCGACCATACAGTGTATAACAAACTACAAAAATATTGAAAAAAAAATATAGAATGAATTTGCAATGAGGAAAATTCAGAATGTATTTGAACCTTCGAATATTCGGCCCATCTCTGTCTAGATCTAATTCGAATTCACTTTCTCGATAAGATTGTAATTCCTGCTAAAAATGATTTGGATATTTCTTTCACGTGCCAGAAACACTCTTGCCAATCTCGCTAATTCCTTCTAAAGTCAACTGGGATTTCAAGATAAGCGATACGCCATCTGGTTTCAATGTCAGAGTATTGTCAAAGTGGTGTTTATTAATTGAAGTCTAGGTCAAAGTGGCGCTGCGATATTATATTCAAATTTTGGAGAGTGTTACCAATGTTTATATAAAGCACAATTCATGTTCAACTTTCATCTAATAAGTGAAAAAAACACTAAAAACTGTAATGATCGCTCGCAAAATTTCATTGTTTGAAATTTTCAAAACGAGTCACAGTCCTATCCTGAATTAGCAATAGTCGTGGTGCAGATTAGTTGCCTGGACATTATAGCTAATAGCCTGTTTCGACGATGCAAGTTTGTCGCTGCAACTCCAGAAAATTGCATGTGTTCATGCAAGTTTTTCGAGTTGCATTTTTTTTTTTGGTGCGATATGTTGCAGCGACTTAGTTATTTCTATGGTGAATTTGTTGCCGCAAACCACAAATATGTGGTGGCATCATTGTGGAGAATATTGATTTCGAACATTTCAATTATTTTTCGAGACTTGAGGAATCAAGTTGAGCAGCCATCAAAGCGTTGAGTTCCTCTTGCATCAATTCGAAGATGGTTTGGGAATGCCTAGACAAACTTAACGACCTAGGCAGGAACAACAAGGTGACCCTACTCTGGGTGCCAGGGCACGTCGGAGTGGAGGGGAACGAACAAGCAGACATCCTGGCACGAAAAGGTGCATCAACACCACTGATCGGGCCAGAACCATTCTGCGGATTTACAAACTCTTACTTCCAAGAAGAACTCAATAAAACGGAAGAAGCAATGAGAGCAACACACTGGAAAAAACTTCCAGGGCTGCGTCAGGCCAAAGATCTCCTCGAAAACTTCAACCGAGCAAGATCGAAGACACTGATCAACCTCAGCAAAACTAGTCTAAAAGCAATCACGGGATTCCTAACGGGGCATTGCATTCTCAAAGAACACCTAAGGAAGCTAGGCTTATAGGAGGACAGCACCTGCAGGTTCTGCAGAGAACATCCAGAAACACCCCATCACATCCTGATGGAGTGTTTTGCTGTACATCACAAAAGATCGAATATACTGGGACCATTCCAGCTGACTGTGGGAGAAATACCACGAATAGATCCCCTCAAAATCCTTAAATTCCTGAAGGAATTGAGGCTTGAGGGGCTGCTATGAACGAGAACACCTTGAGATAGCAGAAGAAGATGGGGCACAATAGATCTAAGCAGGTCGCAGCCCATCTGTCACCATCCAACTCACCAATACCAATACCAATAGTTAATTCTATGGTGAATTTGTTGCCGCAAACCACAAAAATGTGGTGGCATCATTGTGAAGAATATTGATTTCGAACATTTCAATTATTTTTCGAGACTTGAGGAATCAAGTTGAGTAACAAGGTGATTTAATCACAATATCAATTATTAGAAATGAACGAAATTATATATCAGTTGTGATAATGTAGACGTTCATTTTGGTAACATTCAGTGCTATTTTTTGATATTGGCAATGCAAACTGACAGCTAGATGACATATCTCGCAGCGACAAGTCGCCGCGAGAAGTTGCAGCGACAAAATTGCATCGTCGAAACGGGGTGTAATGGACTGGCCTTTTTGACAGTTTTCCATATAACACAATGCGGAATACAATAGAGAGAGAAGGGATATGCACATTTAAGTGATATTGTGAAAGACAAAATGATAATTCTAGACATGAATTACCCTATCCTTCTCAACCTCTCTTCATAACTCTGTAGTCCTCTATTTCTTAGGGCCAGTCCATTAGTTGAATGTGAATGTGGTGCTGCGATCTTAATTTGAAATCCCAATAGTGGGATTTTATGCTGTAACTGACAGTTGAATAATCTATTTCATTTTCACAATATAGAAAATTCATTCCTGCCAGACCTCACTTTGATTCCTTGAATGGGGATCATGGTGATATGGACCACATTTGGAGAATTTGGACATTTGGGAAATGAAACAGGAGATGATGGTGTCGCCAAAGTAAACATGAAGCGCGAGAAATCCTTTGCAAAGGATTCAGTACTGTTGACCGAACTATGGTGGTTCATGGAAATGTTATCAAGCAAGGTGGATAAAAACTGCAGGACTGTTGACATTGAAGGAGCAAAATTGGCATGTTGAGTTATTGGTATTCTTTGTACTTTTTGTGAATCAATGAATTTGTTTATTCAGTCCATTTTTCGAAAATGATGTTGCTATTTCGACTCCATTCAAGCTTCAATCTCTTGTTATCGATACAAACCTGCTACCTTTTTCCTTTCCCTTAAAACATGATGTATATTTTCATCAACAGAAAACAAACGCTGAAGAAAATAAAATGGATGCAATCTCAATGTTTTATCCTTCAGTTTATAATAGGAGTAATAGGGAGAGAAAACATTTCAACAAGTCGCTTACATTTGACCCACAGAGTTATCCACAAACTTAGAGTTACTCATTCTCAAGAGTCTTGTCCATGACTCCCGATCTTTGTTTATATAAATTGTATTCTCATTAACCTCAGAAAATATTGGTTTAAACTTTTCAAAGATATTGTACCTATTGCTACAAGAAATGAGTTGTCCCACCAAAGCTTTCATTAATAGTATCATTGTTTATAGAGGAATAGGATAATTTGGCTAATGCTTGAGTGGAAAGCATTCGGAGAGATCTTGTGACGCCACTTTTACCGCAATGTCGTAGCCTAGTGGAAACTTGTGGTTCAATTTATGTTTCTCGTATTGAACAAGTTTATAGGTATACACATAAAGGAGAGTATTCTGTGGGAAAGTATCCTACCACTTCGGATATGGTTACTATTCATAGTGATATTCCTGACAACAAAAAACATCATTTAGAAATCTCAATATTCCAAATGGATATAATTAATTTTCATGAAATATCCTGGTAGGATGTTGGATATTCTACGATTTGAAGATATTCATATTATATCCAAGAAATATATCCCATTTGCATCCATTAAATATCCCCTGAAGGATATTCAAGATTACCGTTAATAATTGATATGGAATTTAGGCTATGTAGACTCGATACGATTAATCCATTGGTACTCCAGTCTATGACGGTGAAAAAAGTGCAAACTGTGTATTTATCCCATTCAGCACCGATCCGTATGAAAATTTGGATTCAGGATCTACATACCCTCTTTTTCAAAATCTACCCTGTGCCGAGGGTTGCTTTCTCCCTGGGGGATGCCACCCCTTCTTGGGGGTGAAAAATTTTTTATTGGAAATAAGTGCGGAAATCAATAGATTGACTAATTCTAAGCACTTTTCGTTCAATGAAGTTTTTTCTGAAAAGCAATACTTTTCGACTTATTCGCGAATGAATTTGTCGGTTTTCAGGCAAAAAAAAAACACGTTTTCAAATCCTTTTTCGCGAATAACTGGAAAATAATGCATCTAATCGAAAAATCTGTGGAGAGCAAAATGACAGCTTTTGAAAAAACAAAAGAGATTGTTTTTTTGTGATGTATGCAAACCCACTACAAACTGAATAATTGCTTGTTGAAAGTTGATTGGTATTTTCAATCGTCAAAATGGAAAGTTTCTACGTACAATACACAAAAACCAATGTATTTTCCGGGAAAAACTAATTGGACCTATTTTGAAGTTCTTCAAAACTCCTTTATTTTTGTTTTTTATAAAAGTTTTTAGCATCAAAACTGACTGAGGTATGAAGGAAATAATGTTGAATCCAATTTTTTTGTTGAAAAAAAATTGTGAATAACTCATCCTCTCTTCCCCCACTTTGAAAAACATCGTTGTTACTCCATAATTCACTTTATTTATGTTCTTATAATGAGCTCTGAGTTTTTTATCAATTGAAAGTACGTATTTTCAGAAAAAATTGAGATTGAAGAGAAAAAATCATATACGTAATTCAGCTAAAAATGATTATTTCTTCGAAATAACTCGAAAAGTATTGATCACATGAAAAAATTTTCTGGAGTACAAAATTGAAGGTTGTTCTTCTCGGATGATTTTGGTGTTTCATTTTTTTCTGCAGGATGAAAATAGAGTAAGATATGGCCAGTTAGATATTGTGAGGGTTCGCACAAAGTACCTTTTTTGAGCCCGTTCAGCATGAAAAACATAATCTGAAACAAAAAATCATGTGAATGAGCTTATAGCTCTTGAAAAAAGCTACAAAATGCTTTTTCGGTGGGTTTGATTGCTTGAATACTAAGCGAGTTATGCGAAAAAACCAAAAACATTTTTTTTAGAAATTAGAGTAGGTACATTAGTATATTGAAGAATACACATAGTTGCTATATTTCAGGCCTGGTGGAAGAATAAAGGCTTTTTGATGGTCTTCGAAAAAGGTACAATTAGTTTTTTTCCGAAAAATGTATTGGTTTTTGGTTATTGTACGTAGAAACTTTCCATTTTGGCGTTTGAAAATACCAATCAACTTCCAACAAGCAATTATTCAGTTTGTAGTGGGTTTGCATACATCACAAAAAAACAATCGGTTTTGTTCTTTCAAAGGCTATAATTTTGCTCTCCGCAGGTTTTTCGATTAGATGGATTATTTTCCAGTTATTCGCGAAAAAAGATCTGAACACGTGATTTTTTCTGCCTGAAACCCGACAATTTCACTCGCGAATAAGTCGAAATGTATTGATTTTCAGAAAAAACTTCATTGAACGAAAAGTGCTTAGAATTAGTCAATCTTATGATTTCCGCACTTATTTCCAATAAAAAAATTTTCAGTCCCAAGAAGGGGTGGCATCCACCCCCAGGAAGAAAGCAACCCTCGGCACAGGGTAGATTTTGAAAAAGAGGGTATGTAGATCCTGAATCCAGATTTTCATGCGAATCGGTGCTGTATGGGATAAATACACGGGAAAATGGTCATAGACTGGACTATGGTGGGGTTTTCTACCTACTCACTGATAGAACCAACCCTGGCTCCATTAAAATTATCTGACTTTTTGGAAGTGAGTATGTTTCTTTATTTATCAATAGTACCAGTTGTACTCATACTCGTTATTTCATTTGTTGCCTCAGTATTGAGATTCAGAGATCGTTAGTATAATTCTCATTCTGTGCATTTGATCTCTTTCGAAGATTGAGTATGTCCCACACATGGAAGGATTCTGTGGGGATTGTTGAGAGCAAATTCAAACAAAATTAATAGTGCTCGTGTGGAAACTGATTGCGTTCCTTACCGTGCAGCTAAGTTGGGTCGATACCGAATCAGTGCAATTTTTTGTTATTCTGATGGTTTGCATGCCCATAGTGATGAATAGAAAAACTGTTAGTGATTATATTTCAGTTATAGCCTGTTTAGACGATGCAAGTTTGTCGCTGCAACTCTAGAAAATTGCATGTGTTCATGCAAGTTTTCCGAGTTGCATGAATCTTTTTTGGTGCGATAAGTTGCAGCGACTTAGTTATTTCTATGGTGAATTTGTTGCATCAAACCACACATATGCGGTGGTATCATTGTGAAGAATATTGATTTTGAACATTTCAATTATTTTTCGAGACTTGAGGAATCAAGTTGAGTAATAAGGTGATTAAATCACACTATCAATTATTAGAAATGAACGAAATTATATATCAGTTGTGATAATGTAGACGTTCATCTTGGTAACATTCAGTGCTATTTTTTAATATTGGCAATGCAAACTGACAGCGGCGACAAGTCGCCGCGAGAAGTTGCAGCGACAAAATTGCATCGTCGAAACGGGGTGTTAGTGGATAGCTTTAACTTGACATGCCTATGGAGCGCAGATGACAGCATCGACTCTTGAGTTTGAACCCAAGGTCCGACTAATTGTTCGACGATATTGTTCCTGAACATTTTTCCCAAGTAGTTGGTTCCGTGTCATCTTTGTAGATGACACCAAGGTACCCAACCCTGTAGGAAGTTTTTGTGATGCCTTTTGTGGAGTGAGTTCTTTTAAAGTTCCTAGCTTCCTTTTCTCCATGATAAACACCATCTCTGTCCTTTTTGGGATGATTAACACTGACTATTTCTTACACACTCTGTTTTCTTCGCAGAGCTTCCTGCATCCTATCCAGGTATTATCAGTTTGTTATGATTATTGTTTGTAAACAAATGAGTAGCTTTTTCCTTCCTGTGGACGAATCAAACATTAATGTATAATATAAACATAACAACAGGGTGTTTTTACTATTTACTTGATATTACTTTTTCAATGGGGGTTCTGTATCTTCTTTGAATTCGTGATGAAAAAGATAAACGTCAGTTTCGTAAGGTCTCACTGTCACATCAATTGCCTCAATTGGACTTCGTGTTTGATCGAAATAATATTAATGTTATCGTAAAAATATTTTATTATATAACAGAGTATTTTAATATACAATTTGTCTCAAACGATGAAAGAACTACCAACATACACTAGATTCACAAGAACAAATGTTGAGCTCCATCCTGTTCCACTACTGACTAGCGTAATGAAAACACTTATTTTCCATTTGGAGTGATTTGTATGGAATCTCAACATTTCTTTCCAATGCATCCAGTTGTGTTCTGTTTATAATAGCATGACTGTGGAACTACAAAACTAGCATCTCGTGATGTTTTGCACTTTCCTGCACACTCGGAGAGGGAAGAAATATACAACTGAAACAAAAGTATGGTTAGTTAACAAGCTAGTGAAAAATCACAAAATAGCTTTTGTAAATTTTCTGTAATATTACGGATAATTTTTTTCATTGGTAGGATTTTTCAGTATCGACGTATCAATGCTATATGTTCCAAAATCACTGAGTCATTTTACTTCATTCAATTTTTTTTTTCATGAATAGAAGCGATCTGCTTCCATGAATTATCTGGAGTTGAACTCCTCACCAGGAAATTGTTTTCTGAAACAGGAAGGAGCTGACGGAATGGAATGTATTTCTTGTAATATCACATAATGTAGCACTTGATGATGTTTTTCCATAAAAAATCATTGAATTCAAGAAATGGTTATTAATTCCTAATATTTTCATATGTGAATGTAAGTAGACATTCCATGAATAAGAATAATTTTTTTCAAATGATGATCTATGAGACAATCCATCAATAAACAACTTTCACAAGTTGCCAATTAATTTTCTTCAGGATTATCCCGAATGCCATGGTGGCAATATCGGACAATACCGGACATTTAGTTGGAGAAAGTAGTTTGAGATCGAAATGTGTACGATGATCAATAACGATGATTTATTTTCATGCAGGTTTTCTTCCGTAATAGTTTGTTTCCAAATAAGCAACAGGAATGTCGTTTAATGATCCTGTTCACGATGTAAGACGCGATAACCGTAAATCTCCTTACATTGATTACAATACTGAAAAGTCATTTCGCTAAAATGGGTGAAGTGATGCATGGAAATGAAGTTTCAATGAACGTTCCATTTACGAGAACGAATAATTTTCATTATTTGGAATATACTCGTAAGAAAATTGAAAAAAATTAGTTTGAAGATGATATATTTTAATGGTAACAAAAAATTTGAGGAACTCAAAAAATGTAATAGCAAGTCACACTGCAAATGTCTTATATATTTTGGAACGTGAATAGAATATTCTACGCATATATTATTGGACATTTATGTTTTCCATATATGTACCCAGAATCTGTCAAAGTAGATGTATAATATATACTCTTCTCTTATATATTCAGTGTGTTCGGCATGTGCTCGGAATGTAAAAAACAAATTTCCAGGAGGATTCAAACGCACGTCCATATGTAACTGATTTTATGCCGATAAGGTAACATTAGTACCATTTCATGTATGTTCGATGGGTGGATTTATTTCATATGAAATGACTTCTAGGACATACATTGGCATTTATCTATGAGATATCTTTCAGAACTTCAAATATATTTCTATTCTAACGCCATATATGTCTGATTCAAAAGAAGTTCGGGATAGTGAACGTCATTCATGCAATTGTATACTGAATGACTCCACATCGACGGAAGACCTTCAGCAAGTAGACCTTGTTACTATCTACCTACGCCACCTGTCAGGAGCAGTATGGTTATTCGGGACTCCCAACTCCCAACAAAATCTTCATTTTTTCATAATGAATGCTCTGACTTTTGAAAACGCCAAAAACATTGCATAGACGACTTATCAAAATCTGAGACTAGGAACTTCAGAAAGTGTAACAAATATGTAAGAGGCTGTTATGAAGTTCATTCTCCAATCGAAATGAAGGAGCATTGAAAGTTATTTGAAATATTTTTCATAGTTACGTCTTGTTGGCGAAATACATCTTGGTGAGTTCCCATGATATTAAGTTGTATGAACTCATTGTCCGTTACACATTGGTCACTTTTCTTTCAAACGTACTTCGAAGATTTTCATTGATTTATTTACATCATAATGTATCGGATATTTGAAAACTTTTGGGTTACTACTGTTTTCACATTTTTGAACATTTTTTCTCTTCGATTGAAAAAGTAGGCATGAAGTTTCGATCGTATATAGATTTTTCATATTTAGTACAGTTGAACATCGTATTGAAAGAGATATGTTGAGCATGTACTTTTTCAAATATTCCTCGACATATATTATCAACAAAAATGTGTCTCGAATATTTCAGGAATTTTATACGATGTATCTGCTGTATTCTTAAAGTATATAATGATATAATTATAATCAGTTCATTCAGCTATAAAGCCACTGAATACAATTATCTAATAACATCAGATGTTCATTAAGTATTGATTACTGATATGAAAATAATCGGAATATATTATTCTCACAAGTACGTACACCTTGTATAAAATTCAATCAAATCATCAATAAATGTAGAAATCATCATTTCACAGTCTATTTTTCATTTATTCTAGAGGCGAAAAATCCAACTTGTTCAGAAATCAATGTTCGTTTTTACAAAATTTGTTCATATTTTTCGGAAAGTTGCTTAACACTTCCATATTTTTTTATTTCTAGTGGCAATTCATTAAAAGATATCAAGCCTTTATAGAATAGTTGATTTTGTCCAGAACTCGTGTTAAACCTTTTCAATTTGAAATCATTGAAATTCCTTGTACTATAATTCGTGTTGTAGCTTGAAAGTTTCATGTTGTCTTTCAGGTATTTGAGAAGCATGTCATTTTTCAACTTATATAATAGTATATTATGCAACGATCGTGTAATGATGGTTATTAATACATGAGCATAAACCGGGATACGAAACGAGCCGAAGGTGAGCTTCGTATGGTTTATGCGAGTGTATTAATAACCATTACATGAGAGTTGCATACAATATTTTATCTACACCCTATAAATAATGAAGAACTATAAATATTATATTATTAGGTATTTATATTGAACACAATAATAGTAGGTGATCAATCGTATTTCTTTGAAAAATTCTACAAAATTATTATTAATGGTATAACACCGGAAAATAGAACAATGAGAAATGAAGAGAAGAAAAAAAATGGAAAAGAATCTCTGCCGAGGTCAGGAATTGAACCCGAACGTTTCTGATCACTGCCGGTGCGATTGGCCACTCGGCCATGAGAGCTCATTTTATTTAATCGAAAATAAAAACATATATGTTGCATTTGTCAAATGAAAAATATAAGCCCTTCGATTGTATTTTTTCTTGTCTAAGACATCTGTGGAGGAGTCGCTGGTAATTCTTCTAGATCACTGCTATAAGACATTTTCATACGATTATCGAAAATTGACTAAATTCTTCAAAAATTCAATACCTACTGATTTTAACTTGGCAAACGTCAAAATGCAAAGCTCGCACATCATGCTTGATTGAAGAAATAATGGGTTTCTATTGGTTGAAAAACATAGTATTGTACGTTTATAATCTGTATCGTGATAGATTTTCATTATAAAAGCGAGTTATGAACATAAACTAAGTAGGTTTATAACCGTACGGGGGTAGAGCGAAAAGCTATATAAGTATTCACTATAATTTCTGTTCAACACTAAGTACGTTGCTTCTTGTTGAATATTTCAGCAGAAATATTTTCCGGTCATGAATGTAATACTCTTCAAAGTAATACATAGACGCAAGTCTATGACATATGCATAGACATGTTGAATAAATTGAACTTGCTCGTAATCAACAGACAATTATACTGAGATGTGAAATAAAAGTACTCACTGGTATCCTAGTGACTATATACAGGTACATTCGAGTATGGCATCCATGTTGGAATTACCACCATCCTCCGTGTTCGACGATTGGCTCATGATGGACGGGCTCGTGGATGTAAATCTTCTTCACCACCGGGACTGGCACGTGGACCTTCTTCACGTGGTGATGATGGACCGTGTGCACGTGGTAAGGAACATGGATCACTACATGTTCACTGCAAAAACATATGAAAAAATGAGGGATTGAAGATGAGATTCGATATCGTGTAGGATATTATTTTCAATCATGAAGGATTAATGAAAATATAGCTGAGATCAGCAACGTAAATCAAACGAAAAAAATTAAGAAGAAAACCAAAATACATGGAACTTGACAAAAAATCGACCAACTGAACTGTAAGATGAAAGCTGATAATGTTAGATCAGTGAGTGTGGAATATGTTGTAAGAGATCTGATAAAATAAAGTAATGAATGAAAGAAAAAAGTCACAAAACAATTTTTCTCGCATTTTTCCAACAACGAATATTTTCGTTCATCTTGTTGATAACTTTAACTTATTCCTTTTTTATATGATGTGACCGAGCCTTTTCTCAATGTTTCTGAAATGATTTCTTAGATTTCGCTTCATATTCACTATTTCAATTTATTCAACTTTGTTCCACTGACCGTAACATTTGGATTGAAATCACTAAGAACCAGTTGTTCAGTGTGAGATGATTCCCAGGTTATTTCAGACTTGCATTGATTCGTTATCCCCCATTCATTGACGAGGTTCTAATAGATTATTGTGAACTGAACGAGATAATAAAATTACAAAGATCAAATTCGGTTACTATTATTAAACTTTCGAAGTACTATTATTACCCTCAATGATTTAACATATTCTGTTTTCTATTCATGTTAGTTGAGTGCAACTCATACATCAACAAATTATTGGATGGGTATCAAAATATCTGACTGACTTAAACATTACCAGTGTTCACTGTATAGTATTTTTCAGAGTAAATGGTATTGGCTTATCAACTGCAATAAACTAGCCGATTTAATCCTATTGTGTACAACTCAAGGGTTTAATTGGTTTTATTTTAAAATTCTTCAGTCAATACCATTTATTGTGAAAAGTACTATACATAAACACACTCTAATTATCGCCTTTCTAGATCCTTCTGATTAATGAAAGGGTAAAGCCGACCGACCTGCTACATTTTCACGATTTCATAATACATGAGAAACGTGTTTTCACGAAATTATTTTCTTTTAATAACACAACATGCACAGCAATTTGTTCCGGTACAGATAGTTTAGAGTATGTACAATTTCACGAAGAAAACCAGCCAATTATGTAATCAAGTTGTCCGGTTCAACCCAAATCCATATGCAATTTTAGCTGCATATCGAGTGACTTGAAGGAGTGTTTCCGAGAAACCGGTTTACTCAGTCGGAAAAAGTTATCGAATGAAATGAAACAGATGTTGATGATAGCGTAATATCAGGTGTCTTATTACCTTGTGATTATACACTGCTCATCAGGTCATCCAAGTTTTTACGTGATGTTCAGCATTTTAGATGCTAATTTTACTGTATAATCAAGAACTTCGTTAGCTGAATTTCTCCCCGATCATTTTTGTTTTTTAATTTGAGGTGTGGTATATCAGTTACCATCATTTGTAGATTTTCCATTCTAGGATGACAAATCAATGGATGTGCTATCAGGGAAACTACCTGGCTATATACAAGACCGGTACTTTTCATAATTTCTTCTGTCACACTATTATGAGTGCGTCCAAAAAGCAGAGCCCTGTGCGGGCATGGATCGGCTATCACTGATTAACTGTTACGTATTCGCTATTTCATCTGTAGGAATGATAGGGTATTTCACGATTCTTAAGAATCATAGAAGCTCTCAATATTCAATGTGAGAAAATTGTTCAGTTCTCTGTTATCATTGAAATATTTCTGTTGTCCCATTGATACTAAGATCTTGTTGTTATGAAGCTACGACAGTTCCAATACTGAGCATAGCATTTCAACCTCCATATAACACTTATAGTAGACAGTCGTATAGTTCTGGTAAAATTTCTCAGATCCCCTGTGATAGTTTGGAAATCATTCCTTATTTTAATTCCACGTTGATTCATTACAACTGACAAAGGAAACAATTAACCTCAATTCACTATGAACCGATGCCAAATTACTCTACGAATACTAATTAGTAAAATTGTTAGCGTTTCGTATCGAAACTTTCACTGATATTCATTTTCATCACTTGAACGTTGAGGCGGAAGCAAACCTTGAAGTCATGAGTTTTGACGAAAGATAAAAGATACTTACTGTTTACCACCCCATCCACCAGGTGCTGCAGAAGCTACAGCCAGCACAACAGCAAGAAGAGCAACCTATATCAAAATGAAAATCATTTTTAAATATCTCTCTGAATCCATGCAATTGTTGGGATAAATGTGATTTTTTTATATTTCATCATCGATGTGACAAGTTTTACACCAAAGGTTCCGATATCATCGTTTGTTAACCGAATTCAACTTATTTTGTATCAAAAGAAATTTTAATCGAACTAACCATTACTTTATGAAAATCCATATTCACAAAAACATCACAGTTCTTTCAATTCTCACTGACGACTTTGTCGGACAGGAGATTGATATTTTTTGCATCAGAAATTTGTTGTATGTTCCTCCTTTACCAGAGATTATCTTCATAAACTATCTAGAAGATCTATGCTGATATACCACTATGATTCCCATGTTAACATTGATCGACTAATATTGTGAATGACGATTATTTTACTGTCCATATGCACGCCAAAACACCATATTTCATTAGCTGGATGAGTCATGTTAGAAAAGTATTCAGTTTGTTCTGAATATTACTTTTGGTGTATCTTTTTGGTACTTAATTGAAGACAATTTGTTTTTAATGGAAAGACAGACAAAACAAATTCATTCATTTCTCAGGAGAATGCTCCATGATAAACGTTTTGTTACCACAACGATATTGAAGAATTATAATTCATAATCACTTGTAAAAAAAAGAAAACCAAGAATATTACCTGAATATCAATGTGAACTGAAGATTAACAAAGAGTAGGTATACGATGCCACATATAAATTGTTGATGTCAAAGAATTGAATTTATGAGTTTTGTCTTCTCATAACTATGCTAACAATTGCAATACTATATAAACGAGAGGACTCAATCATATACATGTTTTGAAGATAGTGTAAATTTAAATGTAAGTGAGATGTTTCGAATTGAGTTTTTCGTTTGAGCAAACCGAAAATCCAAAGAATTGTTCAAAATATAAAGAAAAATTGATAACAAAGCATTTATAATTTCAATGATTTTTGGAAACTTCGTCATTTCTACTTGCAATCCATTTGTCAATATTATTATCTTTTTTGTCGTTTTGAGCAAATCGGAAATCCAAAGAATTGTTCAAAATATAAAGTGAAATTGATAACAAAGCTTACATAATTTCAATTATTTTTGGAAACTTCGTTTTCTCCACTTGCATTTCGTTTGTTAATATTTTTATCATTTTTATCGTTTTGAGCAAATCGGAAATCCAAAGAATTGTTCAAAATATGAAGAAAAATTGATAACAAAGCTTTTATAAACAATAATTTCTGGAAACTTCGTCTTTTCCACTTGCATTTCATTTGGTAATATTTTTATTATTTCTTGAATTATTCGAATCATTTAATCTTGATTTGTTGGTAGAGTTTGAAAAATGTCTTTTTTTGTTGTCAGAACCGAAATGAAAAAAAAATCGAAGTAGTCTACTCACAATCATTTTGACGGAGGTCATTTTGGCAAATCGAGTGGTAATCCACAGAATTAGTCACGAAAACACCAAGAAAGAAGTGATACAATTCCAGGCGATAGGTGAGCATATATAGTTCCAAGTGGGGCTCGATACCCCTTCTCGTCAGCTTATTATCGAATGTTGTTACATAAAGGAATAACCCAGAAGTGATACATCCCGTCGAAATCACAATAAAAGTCAAAGTGTCACGGGCGGAGAGAGTCCCAATGTGGCAACTCGATCATTTATATGTGTATCAGTGTTGATACGCGATTGGATTTTTTATATAATCACCGAAATCGATCACTATAAGTATGTCAGTGGCGTGCTTTACCGTCCGCCACCTGGCTTATACAAGGCTTGATGAGTTACTCCACTTTGTCGAATAATATAATTCGTAATAATTTCTACACTTTCGACATTAACCTTCACAAAACTGTTTATGTAGAAATTTCGAGCGAAAGAACTACCGTATTACCTATTGGCATGGGTCAGATTTGTTGAGAAACAGTCTACCCATCATTTTTATAGATAGATGTTTATTTAACCACGTTATGTTATAAAACATTTGTAGCAAGTCAGGTAGCAAGTATATACAGACAATACAGATAATATTGCACAAAATTCACAAATGAAAAAATAACAATGCAAAATATAAATATAAAATATGTGTGTACACATATAGCCTTTACCATATTATGCAATAATCCTTATACTGATATCAAATATAAAAGTATAAATGAAATGGCAATAAAAGCTATTCAATGAAATATATCGGTAAAAAATGGAAACACAGATTCTAGTAGATAATTATATATGGATGAGTTGAAATGTATCTAGTGACGTTACGTTAAGTCGGTTCCGAATCACATCTTGGGTGGGTCAGCCATATACTCAGCAATATTGTAGTAGCACTTCTCCTGCAATATTGCTTTGATGGAATTCTTAAATGTGGATTGGTTTTTGTTGTTCAATGTGTGAGGAAGTACATTGTAAAGTTCAATGAGCATGGAGTTTTTGAAAGACTTTAAGTACTTAAATCTTCGAGACCTGATCAGATCTGCATTGCACTGCTACCAATCGTGGTAGTTTGAATTTGTGTGGAATTTATTTTCATGAATCTCTTACAAAGACTGAAATATATATGGAGTGGGCAAAGGCATGATACTGAGATGACAGAATAATGGCCGGCAAGAATCACTATGATGCGCGCCACAGATTATTCTAATGGATAGCTTTTGAATTTTAAATGCTTTTTCAGAGTAAGAGGAATTACCCCAAAGGGTCAATCCGTAGCTGATATATGATTGAATGAGAGAAAAGTAGGCAGAAATCAGTGTATTTTTATCGACAAATGATTTGAGTTTTCTCAGAAGGAAATTGTGTCAGCTTAACTTTGAACAGATATTTTCAATGTGTGGTTCCCAGCATAAACTGACATCAATAGTTACTCCTAAAAGATTGGCATGGTTGCCCACTGTCACTTTATTGTTTGTTGGAAAAAATTATTTGTTTTGTCTTCTCTTTGTTGAGTTTCAATAAATTCCTGTCAAACCACTGTTGAGCAAGATTTTCAGCTGTTTTCATCGAAGTGATTAGCGACTCATAACTGTTCTCAGAGCTTATAAGAGAGCTGTCATCAGCGAAAGCAATACCTAAATGAGGCAAAACATGACAGAAAAAATCATTTGTATAAATTATTAAAAGAAGTGGCCCCAGGACCGAGCCCTGGGGTACACCTGTTTTAACCAGATTAAGCTGAGATATTGTTTCATTGATGGTAACACACTGACTTCTATTCTGTAAATATGACTATATGAGTTTTAATGCTACTCCCCGTACTCCATATTGTGAGAGCTTGTTTACAAGGATGTTGTGAGAGACACAGTCGAAGGCCTTGCTCAGGTCACAAAGGGTTAAGCCTGTTAGTTTACCCTGCTCAAAGCCCTCGACTATCTCTCTCACAACCGTTGTTATTGCATGAATAGTAGATCGTTTTTGGCGGAATCCAAATTGATTATTGCTCAATAGTTTTTCAAAATATTTGTTGAATCTCTCTTTTAATATAATTTCGAAAATTTTTTCAATGTAGGGTACAATTGAAATTGGCCTATAGTTCTCAGGTTTATCTTTATCGCCCGTTTTGAAAATCGGTATAACTTTGGTGAGTTTCAGCTCATCGGGAAAAATACCGTTCACGATGCATGTATCAAATAGATCAGTGAGAGGTTCAATTAGTAAGAAATAATTTTCTTTGATTATTTTGCTGTTAAGTTCATACATGTCAAAGCAATTGGTGTTCTTTAATTGGTGGATAGCACTTGCCACCTCTTGAGGAAATATGGGTTCAAAGAATAATGAGCCTGGCACACAGGGTGTGTCGATGAAAACGAGAAAAGCCTGATAATGGATAGTTATCATCTATCAGCAAAAAACAGTAGCACACGTCACTTTAAGTTCCAAGAAGGAAACGGTTTAGTATTATCTGAAGATCACCTTCGGAGGAATGCACTATTAATTGTCATAATAATTTTTCATTGTAGTATTCATGAATCAATTTGTTTCGGGTTAAATCGGTTTGTTCGAAGTTATGAGCACAAACTGTGTTCATAATTTGAATTGTACCTATTTCAATCTATTCCGAGTATTGGATCTGAATTGAAATCAAATGTCATCTGAGTTTTCCTCAATGATTTTTGAATCAATATTCCATTATATCTCCTAGGCGTGGATTTGCCACAAAAAAAAACAACAATTACGGCAATGTTGGCCTCAATAAACCAAATAATCATATACATTGAAGCAGGTGAATGTCCAGCAGTATTGCTGTGCGATTTGAGAGGTGCATTTGACTGTATCATTCATCAAAAATTGATCTCAAAATTGGAACATTGTGGAGTGAAAGGTGTTTCGATCCGGTGTATAACCTTTTTCTCCAAAACCGAGAACAATTTGTTTTTTCATAGGGTAAACAACGATGAAACTTTCAGGATCGATTCCGAATGCTTGAGATTGGGAATGGGTGTCCCACAGGGCTAACCTGGAACCTATTTAGTTTGTTTTTTATGTGAATAGCATTGAATCTACAATTACCGGAAGTCACTACACTGCTTATGCGAAAGATTTTTCATCGACTGCGTGAATACCAAATATAAGAGAATTAAGGAAAAGTGCTTGAAAACTATCAAGCGAGTTTCAGAATTTTTTGATGAACATGATTTTCAATACGGATAAAAAGGAGATAGTTTTATTAATAATCGTCAGAATGAAATAGAAACAATTGATATAGATATGGATAGAGTTTCATTGAAAAGTAATAAAGACAACGTGAGGTTTATAGGAATATAACTTGATGAGTGCATGAATTGGAATAGCCATTGCCATCACTTAATATCTAAACTCAATTCTTTGAGATTTTTCTTCATATATTGAAGAACGATTTCAGAGGTCAGTCACTTAATATCTACTATGCACAGATAGATTCTAGAATTAGGTATGGTGTTTGTTCCCGGGTTGTGTCAACCTCTGCACAAGTGTTTTCATTGCACAAAATGGCTACTTGCCATGCTCCGACAAGACAATCATGTATGAATCATTTTGGTATGTTTAAAATTTCAACCTTAGTATCCGTCTACATATCCAAAATCTGTGTATATGTTTTTGAAAATAAATCAAACTTCATGGTAAATAATAATATTCATCAACACAATACTAGAATTAAAAATCAAATTTATGTACCATTAAAGTTACTTAAACTGCACCAGAATGCATAGGCTTGAAAATTTTGAATTGTCCACCTAAAGGCTTCGGAACAGTAGTATAATTTCAAAAAATAATTGAAAGTATTTCTTTTGGAAGAATGTAATTATAAATATACTGTCGGAATATTTCAATGACTACATGTAGTTTGAATTAGGTCAGGTAAGTCATAAGTTTTGTTCTTTCAAATTGACAATTCCTATACAATTTTGAATTGCCTTTGTGGAAATAAAAATAATTATCTATCTATGTATTCAGTAATTCGGTCAATAACAAAAACCAATTTGAAACATTCACTGAATATATTTCACTAAATTTTTTTCGCTGTTGTCACAATTCTGGATTTTTGGGGAAAAAACCTTCATATAAATACTTTTTTGAATACACTTCATCTTGATAATGTACTGCTTGTAAACGCATAATGAACTTCATATGATACATCAAGAAATTGGTTTCAACCTTGGGTTTTCCAAAATGTTCTCCTTAGTGAATGATTGAGAGATGATAAGACACACCTAGGAGTCTCATGCGAATATACAGGTAGCCCCAATAGTGTATTTTGTTTTTATGTCAATACAATGCTGAATTTTTTCCTCTCACAATGAGCCGTTGTCAAGTTACTATATTTTGCTAAATTCGGAAGTGATGCCGGCTCTGTATGAAACAGCTGTTATTGAGTTGTTTTATTGAATATCTTAGAAGGTTTTCGTAATGTGGTTCACAGAAAACCAAAATGGAATGTCATGATCTGAGAAACATGTATAGCGATACAGAGTGTTCTGAATGTTACTTCGATTCTCATCGTCTTCAGTTGAAGTTTAAGCGATCTTTTCAAGCGGAAAACCCTGTATATGTCTGTTTCCGCATTCTGCAACTATCTAGGGACACTAATCTTTCGGATATAACGATGGTATCTGACAAGGACTTAATGAATTCTCAATAGTAACTGGTAACGTTGCCTTTCTGTTTTCGGAAGAATATACAGATTTGAAAAACGAATATTAAGCAAGCCAACACTCACAGTCAACCAGCTCAACTTGCGACTTTCTACGTATTAGTAGTGTGGTTCATTGAATAGTTTTGATAGTCCATCGCAACGAAATATTCTGATTGTAGCCTGGTTGACTTTTGCCTCGTTTACACTGCGCTAATTTCGGATAAACCACTGATTGAAAGTTCACTTTTTCGCACTCGTTTCAGTGTTGAAAGAGTCACTTTTCCGCACTAATGCGGACAAAACTTTTTTCTGCACTATTGCGTGAGAGTAAATCTGTTAAGTTTTTGTTAATAATACTGAAAATTGAATAGGTATCCAAAATATATATTTGCATGGTTGCTATAATTTAGCTATAATTTTTAATAAAAAAATTTATATGTTCCAATAATTTTTACTGGCTCTGGTGTAGGCCTCATCAACGTAATGTCAAATAATAATAAACATCTGACATTTTTCATTTATCACTTTGAATTACTGCAGCAACAAAGGAAAAATAAATCTGTCAGTCAAAACACTACATTGTCACAACCAATTTTACCGTTGCAGCAGCTTTTTCTAGTAAGATAATTTTTCCATTAACCTTGAACGAAGATTTTCCAGGAGCAGTTTTAGAAAAGTTTATGGAAAATGTTATATTTGCTTTGAAAACTGGTGCCATAATAAAAGAATTAAAACTTTCGAAAAGGTAGTTTTTTTGGCTTATTTTGCTGAAATTTCCAAAACATGCAAGCCAAATACTCCCTGGTCCAGGTACTCAATGTTAAAAAGTGTAATTTAATTGAAAATAGACTTCGATTTGAGTACCTATGTTAACTTTTCGGTACTTTCCGAACGCTAGTAGAAAAAATAATGTACCTGAAACGTGCGTAAAGTAACCTTTTCGCACTCTTCAATCGCATGCGGAAAAGTATCACTTTCCGCACTTGTTAGGTGGGCAACTACTTTCTACTAGCGTACGGGAAGGTTCATTTTTGGTACTCATTTTGCCATTGAAAGAGTTACTTTTTCGCCCTAGTGCGGAAGAGTGAATCTGTTCATTTCTTGGGGAATATACTGACATTTGAATATTTAAAATATATATTTGTATTGTTGTAGTTTACAGAATGATTGAACACTGAAGAAATTTCTTGGAATTCTGCTATAATTTAAATGGGAAGAGAAGTTTTAGTTTCAATACTTTAAGACTCATCAAATGAATCTCAAATGAATGCAACAAATTGCATGTTCAATACTAATGTTGATAATAATCAATTTGTATTAAATAATAAATGAATGGTTTTTTTAGGGTAACTCCTGGGTTTTTTCCGCACTCTAGTAAAAAATAGTTTTTCTACAAACGTCAGTAAAAGTATTATTTTTGAAGCATGCTGTCAATGTCTAAAATGCCATTTTATGACACTGGTGTTAAAAGTAAATCATTTTTAGCGCTAGTGCTAAAAGTGATTTATTTGTAGAGGAAATATAAAAACATTATTCGAAATGGAGTGTTTATTCAATTGAACGTACAATTAGTGAAACTACAATTATGATAAGTAACTCCAGGGCTTCTGCGAGAAATTTGTCGATTTGTTCCCTTGTCAATACTTTTGACTTTTTCGGTCGATATCCTTCACCCTTTCGCTTCAAAAAAGCCACAAGCTTGTAATATCTGCTAATGTCATGATTATTTATGTTCATCATCGACTTCAACATAGAGTAATTCAACCAAAGCGTTGACGATTTCCATATTTTGGACTTTTCTTCAAAGTACGCAAGAAGCACTTTTTCACTGACCTCCTTGCTACTGACATTTTTCTGATCACACCATTTCAAGAAACGATCGTATGAAAACTCGTACTGTCGCTTTGACTTACTAGGCAATAATTCACAAGCAGCTTTATTTGGCAGCTTCTTCCATTTCCGGCGGTAGAAATTCCTTTTCTGGACCACTTTCCATCGAGGAACGAAGAAACGAGAAAGAATTATTCTTGATTTATTGAAATTAGTTGTCAACAAAGACAAATCAACAAATTCTATTTTTGATTACCTTGGCAACTTGTTTCATGAATAGATTAGATGAAATTGGATTCAAAACTGATAATCTCGAGGCTATTATTTCATCAAAATATTTAGAAAAAATAGTGTATGATTTACCTGCTGGAAGTGATTTTATTTTATTTGAAGGGATAGAACACTCTGCTTTCGGCGTCGTGTCCCAAACTTCCCTTTTCACAAAATAAAATATCTCTTTCAGCACTTGTATCTTAAATAACTATTACCTAATATGTGCTTAAAGTGACTTTTAAGCACGCGACTGCTGGCCGAACAGCGCTAACTCGCATTTGTTAGGTGAACTACTATTCTTCATCTGTTTGAAGAACTTGATATTTTGTAGTAGAAATTAACATGTATCCAATTAACTCGAAAGAGAAATCGCTTTTCACTCTGATATAAACCATAAACTATTCCGAATTGGCGAAGCCACATTTATATTCCTTATTACGTTAGAAGGTATAACTGTACAATTCTAGGTTGACATATGAAGGCGTCTTCACTAGAAATCTACATAAAAACAGGCATTAAAAAACTTAGCCACTAGTTGATGACCGCAATTATGTAATAGAAGTCGATGCAGCAGATGTTTTTTGTTGTGATGAACCCAACTTGACATGTAATCATAAACAGTGTAGACGCAAAGGTCATTTGCTCTCTATGTTGTGATGAAGGGTAGATATTTGAATCAATTTCATTTTCATACTGGTTATAGTCAACCATTTGCCCTCCTTTTAACAATTATTGTCCTTGAGATTTATGCGATCTGAGCTATAGGTCTCGTTACCAACTCCCTAAGCTTTTTCTCAAAAGCAGTGTTTTTTTAGCAGTCGTGTGGACCTTGAAACGTGACACAGGGCTGCAATTCTTGAGTCATACGGATTTATTTTCATACGAATAGAATGACGTAGAGATATATGAACAAAATGTGTTGAAATGCGACAAAACACAAAGTCGTACACGGATTCATTTCGAGAATAGAGGTCCAGAGTGCTTCTTCAATACGCCAGAGAAATTATTTTTTGTAAGACGAGCACTGAACCCATCTAGTAAATCAATGTACTCTTGGAGTATTTGAGTTGAAACCTATGTACTGGAAAAAATAAAATTGACGAATTAGGAATACAGATTCAGTGAATAATTGTAATTGTGTAATTGTAAATGTGTAGAAATTATTGTGAAAATGTTACACCAACAGTTTTCGAACAACGAAATGCGTATTTTGTTTCGGGTTACCATAGCAACTCAGGTATCTATTGGAATTTTTCCCGTAGGGGTTACCTAGAGCCAATTTCAGTGGGAATTTTCAGACTTCAGGAGAGAATAATATTTTGTTCCACATAACACGTCATTTACCCACTTTTAGCAGAAGTAAACAAGGTGATACGTTTAAATTCGGTACTAGAACAACTTGACACTTCATCATCATTGCTATCGTTTTGGAAAAAAAGGAATATGTATCTATGTCGAAATGAGTACGGATCTTGTGAGGCCTTGTAATTAGTGTAGATGGAATCGGGATCACTACTTCATTTATTTTTGAGTGCTTATTGCTGAACTAAGAGACTTACCAGAAGTCCAAGTCATTGTGATAAGATTCAATAATTGGTTCGTTTAGAGGTGCATCTTTTTTTGTCATACATGTTTTCATGTTTATTGAAATGTTTGACAAGAATACCTAGTGCCAGGCGCAAGGCGGGGCCCTAGCTTATCCAATCGATCTTGGCACAAAGGTAATGACGAATATGGCCAGCAATCTCTATGAAGTATACTAAGATAAAAAACACCTATTATAAGTGTAAACTGTGTTGAAATTCATCCCTCGTAGGTGTTTTCTCCTTCGTCATGATTTGTACTACCAGTGCGCAACGGGAAAAGTAGCTTGGTTTGTGCTAGAATGGATATTGGATGAGCTGTACGAATGAACTTGAAGCTGCGCTAGTGGTATCACAAGTGAAAATAATCTTGCAGCGCACGATGTGGACAAAACCAGCATTTCAATAAGAGTGTCATTTTCCGCAATGCCATACGATATAACATATGCACAACGTGGTTTCCACTTATCTGTGTTAATCCTTGATATTATTCCATGAAATTGTTTGAAAATTTATTGGAGAATCAAATCTTCACTGATTTTCAGCGCAAGAAATAGATCATTATTATGTATTCATTCAATGTCATGACAGCTTTCATCCATATAATCTTATTTTAGTGAAACTTGAGAAGAAAACAAACGACTTGTAATGAAAAAAAATGAAGGGTTCGAAACTATTTCTATAATTACTACTTGATTCCCATAATTTTTTCTGAGATAGGCCTACGACTGAATCAGTATTCAATTGCACACTGATAGAGCAGACCATGACGAAGAAAAACACCTACTAGGAATCAATTTCAAGACAGTGAACACATATTATAGTTATATTTTTTCTTACTATACTTCACACACACTTGTTGCCAAGATGGATTGGATAAGCTGTACATGATTCGAAAAACAACTTCGTCTATATTCCCAGAAGTCCCATGCCACTCTCGAGATTGAAACTTTTGGTGTGAGAGTTGAAACTTTTTGTAGAGATCATTACCCTAACATCAAACTGATATTATATGTACCTTGCACGCGCTTCGCTAACAAGGTTAGCATCTTCAGGGATAGAAAACTAATAGGTATTAAGGTAAAATTCCGTTAATCCGAGTTTCGAGAAAACAATAAGTGCCAACTTATGTATTTCGAGTTCGGAAAAAGAACATGATACGCCTTTTTTTCTACACCAAAAAAACGATCAGAAACAGAAGTATATATATTTGTTAGGTACTCGATGCACCTCAACATCTCATCGGGAATCATTCCTCTAGTTTTACGTTGACAAACGGTGAAAAGTTATGAAGACCTGTTCATACTATTTTCCTGGAGGAACTTGGTACACAGGGTGGGTTATGAAAAAGAAACAATGCCTATTTCTCATAGTTGGCGTATAAAAAAAAAACAACAATTGAATTTGTCGATTTTTATTTTAGGAGCATCTGTTTAATCTCGTCGGTGAGCTGGGATTCATCTATCAAATCGTAAATGGTATCAGGGGACAAGGGATATATCATTTGAAAGATCAATTCTTTTTTTATTGCTTTGTACACAATACGCCTTCTTTTCTGCACCAAAAAAACGATCGGAACCACAAGTATATATCTGTTATGTACTCGATGCACATGAAGAAGGTGTCTCCATAACTTTTTACCGTTTGTCGATGAAAAATTTTGGAATTAATTTTCGATACAACTTTGAGATTAGGTTAGGTCGCATGTCGCATCACGTTATAACCTCAACATCTCATCGGGGAGCTTTCCTCTAGGTTTACGTTGACAAACGGTGAAAAGTGAAAAAGAAACAATGCCTATTTCTCATAGTTGGCGTATGGAAAAAAAAAACAATTGAATTCGTCGATTTTTATTTCAGGAGCATCTTTTTAATCTCGTCGGGGAGCTGGGATTCATCTATCAAATCGTAAATGGTATTAGGGGACAAGCGATATATAATTTGAAAGATCAATTCTCTTTTTATTACTTTGTACATAATACGCCTTCTTTTCTGCACCAAAAAAACGATCAGAAACACAAATATTTATTTGTTACGTACTCGATGCACATGCACTTTTTACCGTTTGTCAATGAAAAATTCTGGTATTAATTCTCGATACAACTTTGAGGTAAGGTTAGGTCGCATCACGTTTTAACCTCAACATCTTATCGGGAATTATTTTTCTAGTTTTACGTTGACAAACGGTGAAAAGTTATGAAGAAGGTTGAGTGATTTGTATCGGGCACATAACGAGAATAAATGTGTGTTTCTGGTTACTTTTCAGGTGTAGAAAGGAAGGCGAAATACAACTTCGGAACGATTCATTCACAAATTCAATGCCAGACAGCCGTTTCAGCTCACCAGAGGTCTCCTCAGGGACACTCGGCTGGAGCTGAGAAAACAATGCTTTCCATATTAAAAATTGGAAAAGCTCATTTTAAACTGGAACACACTTCTTATTCTTCGATGCGCTTGTGAGATCAAAGTTTGAATATAGCGGAATCCTAGTTACAATACACAAATTAATCGATTGAAAAACAGTTTCGATTGTGACCCATTACAAATGAAAAAATCTAGACGTAACATCTATTTGGCAAAATATATATGTATATAACCCAAAATAAGATAAATAATACTAGTAACTTTCGTGAAATCCAAAAAAATTCGGTTAATGCTAAAACTGGAAAAACAAAGAAGGTAGATCGCGAAAAACATTACAAAGCACTACCGACACAATCTCCCTATCAAATGTACCATGACGGTTAATACTATCAATACCACTTCACTTCCGCAACTCCGCAAGAAGTCATTGCGGTGATATGTGAGCTCAAAAATGAGAACTCGGTCGGTACAGATTGCTCATCAACAAAAATTGTTACATGTAGCATATATATTGCTGAACCTCTTGCTAATACAATAAATTTTTCAGTAGGGACTGGCGTTCTTCCAAGTACTCTGAAAGTTGAAAAAATCATCTCGACCCATAATAAAACAAGACCCACTCCTAATTGATAACCACAGGCCAATAACTATTGCTGGTGTTGTGAGAAAGGCTATTGAACGTAGTATATTCAATAACTTATATCATTTTCTTCTGAAATATAATGTAATTAGCAAATCCCAGATCAACCGAGACTGAGGCTGCTGATTTCATGAAATATATACCGGGTGTCCCACATTTTATGTGACAGGCAATATCTGGTTTGTTGAAGGAGATACACAAAAATGTTTCAAACAAAAGTTTTAGGAGTTCATGAGAGCTTTATTTTGATATAACTTTTAAATATACAGGGTGTTTGGTGTAGGAGCTACAGACCAAAATTCCATTTTTTAAAATAGAACGCCCTGTATATATTACATGTTCAGATGCTACGTTAAAATTGATATCATTTCATGTTTGGTTTTTGAAATTCGGTTACGGCGTTGTTGAGTTATTGCACTTTTCCTTAAATATGAAGTTTCAAAAAAACTTATTTACTCGTACACAAATCCAGTCTATATCTTTTATTAAATTGAACTAGACTACTACTGAATACAAACCATTATTCTCACCTCTACGATACGATATCGATATCAGTTGAATATAATATTGAAATTCTTGAGAATGTGACTAACTTGAGGGTGAATTGCTTTATATTGCACAATTTCATCAAGTTGCTTATGCTTGTTGATGCCATAGTAACAAATGTTGTTGAATTGTATCTACTTGTCAGTTCGATTCAGTGATTCTTTGCAAAACAGTAACTGTGTTCTTTGTGTGAAAACTCCAGTATGCCTTTCGCGTTTAGTCCAAGTGATTGCATTGATATGTTATTAATTTTTGGGGAATGTCAGAAAAACTTATATTATTATTCATCCACATGTTTCCATCCGTACTCTTGCAGAAGAAGTCGGTGTGAGTAAATCTAGTGTAAAGAGAATTCTGAAAGAAAATAAATACCACCCATTCAAAATTCAGGTGGTACAAGGTTTGAAACCCACGGACTTTGAACGACGACTTGAATTCATTGCTTGTATTCAGGTAATATTACATGAAAGTCCTAACATATTATTCAGTCAAATTTTGTGGAGCGATGAATCGCGATTCCACAATAATGGAGTTGTGAATCGACATAACAGTCACTATTGGTCTCAAGAAAATCCCCACTGGGTCCGCGAAAGTAATTTTCTACTTGGGGTATTAATGTATGGTGTGGATTGTTCAATGGCCGCATCATAGGACCTTACTTTTTCAATGAAAATCTCAATGGATTGCGATATTTACATTTTCTAGAAAATGATTTGATCCAGTTGATGGAAGTTATTCTCATAGCAGAACGACAAGGAATTTGGTGGCAACAAGATGGTGCTCCTCCTCACAATTCACAGGTTGTTACTGCATATCTGGATAGAACGTACCCAAATAGATGGATTGGTAATAAGGGTCCAATTCGGTGGCCGGCTCGTTCCCCAGATTTATCATCGCTTGATTTTTTCCTATGGGGTTATTTAAAACATATTGTTCAGACTACTCCCCCTTTGAATGTGGATGATCTGAAAATGAAAATTCGACTAGCGTGCAGTGATATTACGCCTGATATTATAAGAGCGACTTGTACGAGAGAAGTGATTCGACGTTTCGAAGCCTGTATAATATCTAATAGGCATCACTTTGAACAATTTTTATGACTTATTTCTAGGTACCTACCATTCTTATGAAATGATTTATCAAGTTATATTATTTATATTGTTATTAAAGATTCGTTTTCGAATACACCTCTTTCAATTTCGCAATTGTTTTATATTCAAAATGATTCCTGACTGAATTCCACAACTCAAAATTGAAACCATTACTTCGAACACCCATAATTTTGACTAATTTTCATATGATCTGATGCAGAGAGAATAATTGTATGAGATATTTTTAAAAATAATAGTCGTTCTCAAGACTTCACATTTTAAGCAATAACTCAACAACGCCGTAACCGAATTTCAAAAACCAAACATGAAATGATATCAGAATTCAGGGTAGCATCTGAATATGTAATGATATACAGGGCGTCCTATTTTGAAAAATGGAATTTTGGTCTGTAGCACCTACACCAAACACCCTGTATATTTAAAAATTATATCAAAATATAGCTCTCATGAACTCCTAAAATTTTTGTATGATGAGGGACAGTGTGTAGGAGCAACATTCTTCGATCTCTCAAAAGAATTTGATTATATTGATTTGTCATTTTTTGAAGATGCCACGGGAACACAAGTCTACTTTCTTTCGTGGATAATGTCATATTTGATATCAAGAAAGGTTTGGTAGGACTGGGGGATATTAGGTCATATTTGTATGACATCGATATAGGAGTACTGCAAGGATCGGTGTTCAGTTCTAATCTAACGGACTCATCTTTCCCATATCTCCTCTGGGAGAATGCACCGGAAATTTCTAGAATTTTTGTAGCCCAAGAAAGCGTAATGAGTGTTATATTCAATCTGAATAGACCTGATTCTTGTAGAGCACGCTTTCAAAAAAAGTAACATCTCAGCAGTCCCGTGTAAATACATTTATAGCAGCATATGTCACAAAAAACAAAACTTGGGGTCTTACAAAAAATCTAATTATCTAATTCGACATGAAAATTCTCGGGGGATAGAGAGGCATCAAGTCTGTGTGTTAGTTTTGTTTTATAAGATGGCATATTCCCTATCAGCATATCCAACTCATTTTATGTATGAGTATGTGAATGAAAATTCTTCATAAATTCTATTTCAATATGTATGTGATTCAATTGAGTATCCCTAAACACAATGACAATTGACATATTTGACTCGTCCCAAAACAAAGAAAACATTAATCTAAACGGAAAATTGAAGTCAATCTACAATCAATATTTGGCAACAATGCTTCTCACAGCATGAAAACCATCTCGTGCTGAAAACTGTTTCTTTTACAGTGTCGGTCAGAGATTTGAGGCATGTCACTTTAAAAAATTTAGCATCAATAGATGATGCTCGAGAATAATGATGATATTTGTGTAATAGACAATATTGATCTTCTTGAGATAGATATCCTTATCAATTGTAATGAAGTTTATTCCGAAGCAGCCTTCAACAAAAAAACTCATATTATTTCTAAAAACCTTCAATAAAATCTACATAAAGTATCAGCTTTGGCGAGGAATCTTCTCAGTACAGCAAAAAATAAAATCTCGACGTGCAAACCCTTCTCTTTTTCAACTATTCTTCCAGAATATTTTCTCAGCGGAACTTATGAGTTTCGACATCTAGGAAACCTTTCAGAATATTATTATTTATTTTGAAGGAGAGAAATGGAAACATTTTTGAATTTTGTGTGGGAGATGATTCTGATCACCGTTGGAAATGACTTGCTTTTTCGTACCTATATTTGAGATTCATCGCCTGAACCTCATTAGAAATTGTAATAAAATTGAGCCCGAAGCAATCTCGTAAACAAAAACACTTGTATTATTCTCAAAAAACCTACAGTAAACAACAAAAATATGTACAATCAATATTTGGTGACAGCGCTTCTCAAGCGACAAAAAAATCAATGTCTTGGCCTATAAACCTTCCTCTTCCTCAATTTTTTCATGGCAGGCGACGGCCGTTTCTTGACAACATTGTGCCTGCTCTCACCATAGTACTCATGAGTATCAAAATCTGAGAAATCACCCACATCTTCTTCTTTCAGAGGAGGGTAGATGGGATCATCTTTCAGAGAAGGATAAACGGAATCCTTCTTCTTGGGGACCTCTACTTGTATGATTTTCTCTTTCTCGTGGAAGTAGTGGTGGTGTTCGGGTACTTTGATGATTTTCGTGTGGTAGACCGTTTTTATTTTATGTGGAACGTGGATCCGGTGGTGTACACTGGAACAGAAAATCGATACAAATATTCTCTTCGACTTGGGTATTCGTTGTAGAAAACGTTCAACGTAGGAAAGAAATATATGAATGAATATATTACAAATAACGTGATCTGATGTTTGATTCAAATTGGTAACTTCTGGATTTTTGGAAATACAGAATGATTGAATGATTTGAATTTTTCACACTGAATAAAAGAGGCAAAAACAATTCATTATCATCTTTTTGTCTTGGTGTATTATTTTTTTTTTAACAATGAGACCTGTTCATACGATTTTCCTGGAGGGACCTGATACACACAGGGCGAGTAATGAAAAAGAAACAAGGCCTATTTCTCATAGTTGGCGTATAGAATAAAAACAACAATAGAACATGTTGATTTTCATTTCAGGATGAGATTCAACTCTCAAATCTTGAATGGTATTAGGGCTCAAGGGATAATTAATTTGAAAAAACAATTCTGTTTTCATTGCCGAGGTCATACACAATGAGGAGCACTGGTTCAAAAGGAAGAAAAGGAAGCCGCCTATATGCTTCAGTCACCCCAGCGTGGAGTTTCGGAATGTGTGGAGGTCGCTTATCCAAGGCATAGACCGACTTTGGCTCGATGAGGGAGAATCTCGCGCCAAAACATCCATTTTGCCTCCTTGTTAGTTCCACCCTTCCCCCACCATAGGGAAATCGAGGCTTTATAACCGAACACACCTCGAAATATTATCTTTCATCACCTGAAGACGATTGCTGATACTAGCAGGCGAAACGTCGTGAGTACACTCAACTTGAAACTTGGTTTCAACATTTTTTCATAATATTTCATTTATTTCTTTATGTAACATTTTTTTGACTCGTATTTTATATTCGATATCTCGATTTTCTGTAACAACGTTATTTTCTTTGATCAATCCATCCTCAATTTCATCATTGACCAAAAAAATTTGATTTCGATTTGATTTTCTCACTTGATTTGTATTTTTATCCCTTCGTTCTTAGCAACAGGTTTCAATAGAGTTGAAAATATAGACAATGGAAGTCAGAACCATTACCATTCTGCAAGGAACATTGTCAACCAGGTTCAAGCAAAAAAAGTGACTGATTCGAGTTATTTTTTCTTAACGCCGACTACAAAAAATTGGCCGTGTTATGTTTTCATTCGCTGTATAGGGAGATAGTATGAAATATTGAAAATGAAAACACTATAAATACAAAAACAAATTACTACGATTGGAACTGTATTTTATGTTATTCGAAAATATTTCGAACCTAGTATGGGGTACCTTATACTTTCTGTAAAAACTGTTCTGATATCTGACAAAACACCGTTACAGTTTTTACAGCAAACTATCAACTATCCTCTTTCCTTTGCTCGCCTGAAGATATAATACCCAACGAATCATAAGAAATATATGAAATTCCTTGCCACGACTGCCCGAGAACATATATAGGACAGACGAACCGGCCCTACGGATACGAACTTCAGTATGGATTCAGACATGACCTCGACTCTCTTCAAACATCATCACGAAACCGGACACAAAATTTATTTCACTCCACTCCAGAATAATTCGTGAAGCAATATAAATTGGGAAACGTCCTGAATGCCTCAACAAACGAGACAACTCATATAGGCTCCCAATTCCTGGAAACCATTACTATCCCATCAAACGAATCATTCAATGAAATCTATTCAAATCATCCCGACATCAGGCCCGATACTATGTTCAACACCGTCGGACCCTCATATACAGTGTGCCCAAGATAAGGATCCTAAGCATAGGAATCTCAGTACCTGTTGGAGATACAGCATAGGTTCAATTAGGAAAAAGTTGTGTTTTTCAAAGCTTATTCACATGCCGTTTAGAAACTTGAAGAATTTTCATGGCCTGCTGAGATATTTGGGAAAAACGAGAATTTGAAAATATCGATTTTATTTTTTTCTGATTTTATTTGAAAAGATATCAAAAAACGAATAACACTTTTTCATTGGCACTTTTGAGGTACTACACGATGGTATTTTTAGTTTTTATATCCGACATTTCGTTTTCAAAAAACCATCATCAAATTTATTTTTTTTACATGCCATTGTTTTCTTTTTAGTTTAAGGAAAAATTGCATTTTTTCTATTTTAAAAATATATTTTGAGTAGGTTAATGATTTTTTTGAAGTAATGAAAACAACAAAAAAATTAAGGAATTTTTATATAATTCAAAGGAAGTGTTCAATCAGGTTTCCGTTATTTTCCAAACATAAACTATGATCTTCTAACTGTAGAACTTGAAACATCACGTAACATATCTGGTGTAATACTGTTAAATGCGGCAGTTACACATTCTCGTAACTGCTGTTCAGTTTCAAAAGAATGTTGGTAAACCCGGTTTTCAACAAAACTTTTTGTAAAAGAATTCGTGAATTTTCCTTCGAATACCATTTTTGGCAAATTCATCAATTTCAATAGGTTTTCTCCCCCTCTTTAAGTATTCGTTTGTATTTGGGTTAGCTATACCTCGTTTTTTTCTTTCTGATAGAAACCTATATATTGTTGACTCCCCTACGCCCGCCATGTTGGCACAACTCTTGATTATGTTCTGAACAGTGTTTGTGGGATTCTGAGAAACCAGAGCATCGTGAACTTTCAAAACAATAGTCTTCTCTCTTGGTGAATAGACAGACTTACTGACTGTACGCAACAGTACCGGTGTAAAACTTGATGATGTTGATGATGATGACGAAGCCATCGCAAGCAATCAAACAAAACAAGCAGGAACGAAAGGTACGTATATGTTTGTAGGAATATGAAAGAAAGTTACTCACGCACTGCACAAAATTCGCAAAATAAATATTAGAGACGTTAATTACTGCCTTAGACGCCGAAACACCATCGAGCCGTAAATTAAATGCGATTAAAAAATGTACTAAACCAAAAATTATTTTCGTTCGTAACAACTTCACCCTTTCAAGTCAAGTTTCGTATATAAACTGAAGCTTTATATTACTAAGCTCTCCATTAATTTTAATGAATAAACACCTCAGGAACCTCCGCCTATGATTTTACGACTTTTACGACCGTTTTATGACTTGGGCCCTCATTTTGTGCTATCGACAAATTATGAACGGACTATAGTTGTGAAATGTACATTATCCGATTAATTGGGCTAATTCGAATATGCTTTCTGTTGTCAGTCCATCTATGGGCGAGAGGCGACGGTTCATTTCGGTTATTGTTAGCATCAGCCTTGTTCGTAGGTAAGTAATATAATTACTTGATTATGAGAAACTATCGACCTCGTGTTGATGATGGAAACTACTGACGAGCTTCATAAGCATATGGAGTTTCTTCAGGGAAGAAATCTGTACTGCCACTTGTCGAATATAATTCAACGCCTTTCGAGGTATTTTGCGAGATTTCAGTCATATACCTACTGTGTAGTAGGTAAGCAGAGGGTGTAATGATGGAATTGTTCTAACATGAAATGATTAATAGCCAGGCTTCGAGTAACCTCACCAATCATGTCGAAAAGTCTTCAAAAAAAACTAAAAGAGATTGGAGGTACTTACTGATGATGAGTGTTTCCTGGATATGGTGAACAATAACTCCCTGGGACGAGGGAAAACACCGACAACAGCAACACCTGGAACATAACATATATTCTTCAACAATATTTTTGATCCAGATAAAGGCAGCAACTATGAGAAATATTATTTCTGATGCATAATTTCCAGATTCAGTTTGAGGTTTCGTGTAAAATTTCTTGTGGTGTCTTGCTGAGATTGTCTTCCAATAATTCAGATTCTTCTGATTCAACAGCAGTTATCATTTTGGAGAGTTTAAAGATTATGAATCTCTGAAAACTCAGATGGGGGATATTTGATTTTCGACAGTTCAAGATCCTGTCTAGTACCTTCAAAAATATTCTCATTTGAATCTCGTCTGACCTTGATATCAAGTCCTGTTCAGAAGTTGGGCAGGAGGAAAGAATTTTTGCCACCACATTGTATGAATGATGTATTGCCGAAAATTTGTATTGCCCCAAACATGCAACTTCACTGAAATATGTTGTAGAAATGATGAAACCCAATGGAAAATAAAAAAATATCCAAAAAAATGCAGCAGGTACCACCGATTGAAATAAGAAAAACATAATTCATTGAAATGAAAATGATATTTCTTGGGAGTATATTATGAGTATTGAATCTGACAGTGAACCTGAAAATCGAAAAATATTCAAGACGGTCTGCCATGCGCAGTATCTATAATTTTCTTCTGATGGCATTAGGCGATGTTGATGTCAACTACCACAATCCAACAAGATACATTCCCAACATTCAAACAATCAGAGGAAAAATTGCTTCGTGAAAAATTGAGTACAGAAGATTCGTATCTACTGGGGAATTGAAGTAGGTATATGAGCAGTTACTACGAGCCGTCATTATGTTTGAATTCTGATTGAGCGTGCCTGAAAACCCTTTTTGATAAAATTTCATTGAAAAATTAAAAAGAATCATTTGAAAATATTTATAATATCTGATCCGAATGTTTTTTCAATAACATATGAAAGTTCCATGTACGACACTGAAAAATCAGAAAATATGAGAAAATGTGATTTTATTTCATCACGCATCGAGGTCATTCGAAGAAAAACTTCCCTCAAATTTTGTTTTTGTTTGGGAAGTATGAGTATTTTCACGAAAACAACGCGAATTTGATTACTATGAGCGTCCCCACAGGTCCAATCTTCCAGGCTGATCTGCCCAACTATTGATCCAGTCTCTGTCACACCAATCCTTCGAGGTATGAACGTCTGTGTAGCTTATATTATATTATTTTTCATGTAGATATCTGTTTATTATTCTAAATGGTCGGTTCATACACCACACTTTTACTTTTACTTTATCTTTTACTTTTACTTTAAGAAAGTTGTCACAATGTAAATCAATCGAGGCGTTCATACACGGCACTTTTACTTTTACCTTTAGTTTAAGGATGAGAACTTTTACTTTAAGAATGAGATAATTAAATAATTTTAGGGACTGCGCATGCGTGCATGTGAAGTCATCACAGCAAGCAGTGCCACCAACATTATAAGAAAACGTATTCTTCTGAATATTTTACAGAAATGATATAAAATGGGTGTTCTGTGAAATATCTGTCATTATCCGATACAAAATAGCAAATTACAAATCAAAACAATGACGTAACCCACGATTACTTCTTCTTCTTTGTTTGTTTTTGATCACTGCGCATGCGTCCTGTTTACTTTAACACTGGTGTATGAACGATCCAATTCCATTCTTAAGGTTAAAGTAAAAGTAAAAGATAAAGTAAAATTAAAAGTGTGGTGTATGAACCGACCAAAAGTTATCCTAAAAATATCAACGCATAAATATACTTTATTTACGGCTAATACATAAGGCTAGTATTATACTTATGGTTTCTGCAGTAAAATATTTGACAAATGTCGGTTACGAACAATGTAA
Source organism: Zygogramma bicolorata (assembly GCA_032362365.1). Classification (NCBI taxonomy): domain Eukaryota; kingdom Metazoa; phylum Arthropoda; class Insecta; order Coleoptera; family Chrysomelidae; genus Zygogramma; species Zygogramma bicolorata. The sequence goes on along the minus strand of JAVJAQ010004171.1, from coordinate 27,341 downwards.
ACATGAGATATTTTTATTTGAACAGGAATTTGCGCATAAGTTTCGAGAACGAAAGCTGATTTAGATTCCGAAACATTATCGATGAGTATAAAGTACCTACTTCTCGGGGGTAGATTAAAAATCTGACTTTCTACACTTGTTTAGATTCCAATACTAATTCTTATTTTTTCAGATTGTGGTTGGTTACATACCCAGGAAACTAAGGAACAAATATTAATCCACCACAAAATAAATACGTTTGAATAGGGCCATATATTATTCTATTAGGGAAAATGGCGAGGGATTAATGATCTTAATTCCCTCTTGTAGTCCTATCACAAAATTTCTTGAATTGAATATTAGCATGGAAAAGATATAACCAAACTCCAAAGTCTCAGTGTCAAAGGCGTAGGTAGTGTTTGTGTATTTGAATTGAGATGAATGAAACTGAAGAATCATTTATTTATGATGAAGAAATTAGTAGTAAATGAAGTAGAGTATACTACTCGCAATAATGACTATTATTCTCTCGGAATATTACTCCCTCGCCGCTGACGCTGCTCGTTTCGTAAAATTCCTCCAGAATAATAATTATCATTATTGACTCGTGGTATATTCTGATACCAATCACTCGAATACAAAAGTATCAATTAATTGATAAAATAAATAATGAAAAAAAAATATAGTTATTCCCCAGGAAATCATTTGAGGTTACAAACTGAGAATCGACTGATAATAGTTTTCGATATCTTCATTTTTATTTCTCCCGTTATCCTGAATATTTCTGAGGGTCTGCTTCTATCAAGTAAGCCTCAATTACCAATACGTTACTTCAGCTGAAATATCTCATTAAGATTCATGGAAAAAACTGACCCAGTCAGTTTTTCTCTTCGAACTATATCAACATTACCGTGAAAAACCGTCTTGCTAACTACCAAGAATTTTTGTCAAAAATCTGTATTTCCCCTAATATGCAACTTCACTGAAGTATGTTGTAGAGATGATGAAACCCAATGGAAAATAAAATATATATTCAAAAATATGCAGCAGTAACAACTGATTGAAATGAGAGAAATATAATGAATCGAAATAAAAATATTATGTCTTGGGAGTATATTGTGAATATTGAATCTGACAGTGAATCTGAAAATAATCGAAAAATATTTAAGACGGTCTGCCATGCGCAGTACCTATAATCGTCTTCTGATGGCATTAGGCGATGTTGATGTCAAGTATCACAATCCAGCAGGATACATTCCCAACATTCAAAGAATCAGAAGAAAAATTGCTACGTGAAAAATCGAGATACGTATTTAGAAAAATTCTTGTAATACACCATTTTGTGTTTTTTCGTATATAAATTGTTATAGCTACTACGAGCCGTCAATACTTTATTGATTCTGATTCAGCGTGGCTGAAAAAATTTCATTGAAAAATTGAAAAAAGAAACTATTTGAAAATATTCATAACATCTGATCCGATTGTTTTTTCAATAACATATGGAAGCGCTATGTACGACACTGAAAAATCAGGAAAAATGAGGAAATGTGATTTTCTTTCATCGGGCATCGAGGTCATTCGAAAAAAAACTTTACTCAAAAATATCTATGTTTGGGAAGTATCAGTATTTTCACGCAAAAAACGCGAATTTGATTACCTACTTTGAGCGTCCGCCAAAGTTTCAAACTTCCAGGCTGATTCGGCAAACTATTGATCCAGTCTCTGTAAAACCGATAGATCCCTTCGAGGCATGAACGTCTGTGTACTCCATATTTGATTTTTCATGTAGATATCTAGTTATTTTTCTGAATTTACAAGAATATAAAAGCATAAATATACTTCACTCACGACTAATATCTGATGTATTATACTTATGGTTTCTGCAGTATACTGCCATATATTATTCCCTTGGGGAATCATGACACGGGATTAATAGTGATAGTCTTTATTCCCTCTTGTAGTCCTTTCACAAAACTTATCAAAGGTAATACCACGAGTCCTTCAAATTTAATCGATAAATTTTCATTTTCCACAAGAACTTTTTTATTTGGCAAAAGTATGAAAACAAACCGATTGATAAAATCACGAGTCCGTAGGACGAGTGATTTTATCTAATTCGGTTTGTTTGAATGCTTTTGCCTCAAAATAAAAGAGTTTGAGTGTTTCGAAAATGTAAATTTATCTTATTAAATTTGAAGAACGAGTTGTATTTGGGGAGATTATTTTTTGAACAAATAGAAGGAAAAACAATTCAATTGATCAGTATTTCATTCACATAAAAAGGAAAAGAGAATAGGTGAAAATTTTACAAATTTGAAATGTCAAACGATGTAGGCCCTCTACGATCCAGAAGAGATATGATCATTGTACAAGGTTCTTATGGAATGAAATTCGCGCCAGAAGGAACATAAAATCATTCGTTATGTCGTTGTATCAAAATCTTCATACAACGGTTTCTTCTCATCCACCAAAAATGGATTGTATTCAATAAAAACTAATTGAACGCCATCTTCATTTGAGTTAAGGAAACCTTAAATATTTGAATCGGTCGTTCGCTATATCTGTCATAAAGTTGGGATTATGAGCTATTTACGTGTTTGAGTGTTCATTGAAATGTGTTATGTTATTATTATGCTGAAAAAGTGGAAAGTGAATGACTATTAATAATAAGGTAACTATTCATTCATGATAATTTATATAAATATGAGCCAGTTCAATAGAATCGACGCGGTAAACCTTATAGTTTTGACAGTTCAAAGGTAAACAACGTTTTATCGTAACAATCGAAAGGACCAGGCAGTTTTATCTGTATAATACCTAATGATTGGCTAGAATAACCATAGAATAACCCGCTACTATTGGTTGAAATGCCAAAAACGTCACATTTTGACAAGTGAAAAAAATAACCGAATTTATCGAATCGAATATTACTATGGAAACGATATAGCCAAACTCCAAACTGTCAATGTCAAACGCGTAGTGTTTGTCTATCTGTATTGAGATGAATGAAACTGAAGAATAATTCAGTTATGATAAATAAATTAGTCTTGAATAAAGTATACTTCTCGCAGTAATGACTATTATTGTTTCGGAATATTTCTTCCTCGCCTATGACGCTGCGAAAATAATGTATGTCATTATTGACTCATGGTTAAAATGAATAATAAATGAAAGAATGTAGTTATTCATCTGGAAATCATTTGAGGCTACAAACTGAGAATCGACTGACACTAGTTTTCGATACTTCATTTTCATGTCTCCTGTTATCCTGAATATTTTTGAAGGTCTGCTTCTATCGAGTAAGCCTCAATCACAATTACGTTACTTCACCTGAAATATCTCATTTCGATTCATGGAAAAAACTGACCCAGTCGCCTAGTCTTTCTCTTCGAACTAGATCAACATTCCTGTGAAAAACCCGTCTTGCTAAACTACCAAGAACCAGTTCCGATAATCAGGAAACAAAACAGTATCGCACACTAATTAAACAAGTGAAATTGTACTCACTCTGATCAGCTCCATAATGGCCGCATGGAAACAGCACCTGAAGAAATGGAACCCGCGATTTCTACTCGAGATACACTGAGCGCCGCGAAACTTTCCTATATACATATATATTTTTGACATCCGAAGTGGGGTGTGCCAACCGAAAGAAACAAAACGACTTCCTGAAGGATGTAATGAGTCGAATCAATGGACGGTGAAAAAAAAGTTTATTTTTACCACGCGATCCAAATGATGGGTCCGCCGTGTGAGTAGACGAAGAAAGTTATTGTTACAACGGTAATAACGTTGTTCAAAACGCCATTTCCGTGTAATTGAGGGGCTCTGAGATGCTACTGTATCGATGTGATTGATTTACTATGTAATTTTTTTGTTGATTGTCTAGTGACCGAAATGTCCAGTCACAGATAGTAGGGGGGCAAGGATTTAATTTGCTTGAATGTGGTTGACAATGTTCCTTGCTGAATGGTAATGGTCTACAAAATTAATTGTAATAATTGCACTAAATGTTATGTGGGTCAAACAGGACGATATTTGGAAAAACGAATCTCTGAACACGATAGAGACACACGAAAGCTGAATGTCAAAAATCCCACAGCCTTAGTTGAACACACTAGAGAAAATGGCCATACTTTTGATTTCACAAAACCTATCATTCTTGATCAGAAATCTTCTCTGTCAAAAAGGCTATTCAGTGAAATGATACAAATTCTTCACCAAGACAGCGTTAATACAAGAAGAGATATAGAAGGATTGGATACGGGTTATTACAATCTGATAAGTCAGCTACCGAAATGATTCTTTATCATTATACGGTGTTTTCAACACTCACGTTTGTTTATGTTTTCTTCCTAACAGCATTCATAAGAACTACAGCCATTCTATGAATTTTATTTCAGTGTTCGTTTGTCCCGTGCTCAATGTGGATTTGTTTGTACCTAGAGTGTGTATCTGAAATGTCTGTTTCATACATAGTTTTAATATTTTTACCCGGAATAACTGATTTTTGGTGAGTATTTTCAAAATTTTTTTTTCATTATTCAACATTTTGAACCCCTGAAAATGTTCCAATAGTTTGTTGGCATTCTCTTATTTTATTTATATCCTACCACTTTAACAATAAACTCATTGTTATAGAGCCCTGATGATGAATTTATTAAAATTCGAAACGTTGGCAAAGAATCAATCAAATTGATCCCAATCCCACCAATACCACCATTGAAGGAAGAAAATAATGTTGTTACCAAAAATCTAAATATCGAATATGAAATATTAGTCAGAAAAATTCTAAATAAAAAAATTAATGAATTATTATGAATAAATGTTGAAACCAACTTTCAAGTTGAGTGTACTAACGACGTTTCCATTGCTGTTATCCGCAATCGTCTTCGGGTGATGACTGACAGTCATTTCAACCTTTCATTTGGGATTTGTTTTTCTTACTTGATTTGTATTTTTATCCTTCCGTTCCTAGCAACAGGTTTCAATAGAGTTGATGATATAGAAAATGGAAGTTCGAACCATTACCATTCAGCAAGGACTCTATTCAAACAATGCGGTCAACATGGGTCCGAATCAATATATAAAAATCACAACATCTAAAAGGAGAACACCATTATATATTCTCCAAGGTATGCAGAATGGTGAGAGGAGACACAACCAACTCGATAGAACTCTACACGAGTTTACGGCTGGCAAAAGCATTCAGACATAGATACTTGAAACAACAGAAGGAATCTATAATAACTGAAACAAAGAGATGTTCCCCTCCCTGATTTATTCAGGGCCTTGACTCCACCGATCATGCAATATTACCCATCAAACTTTAACATTACGGTGTCCGTAACAAAATTAGACTTGATGAAATCTCTTCTAGTAGAAGACAAGACAATCGAATGCACTGAAAATATCTCTGAAGGTTCCTCAGAGCAGTAATCCTGCACGTTTACTGTTATATGCATCAATACTTTCGCTGTATCTGTATTGTTTACCCCTAGTATCGGATAATCAACGATGCTGAACAGTCTTGTTCTTCTTCTATTTCTTTATTCAACGTCGGCCTATTTCCGCTACCAAAGCCAATCACTGACCCCGATGAACACACTTCCCCCAACCGGAAATTTTGCCGAACCCTCTGGTATTCCAACCAGAGGTAGGGATCTTTAACGAGCACAACATCCATGGACTCGGGACCGACGGCTTTACGTTCCCTCCGAAGGACGGCATATCCTCAATATATCTTGTGTTCATTGATATATTGTCTGCGAGCTATGATATGCTATTTCGCTGCAGCTGTACGGGCTTTTGACACGGTATTTCCCTGCATGGTCACCCATCCAAGTACTAACCGCGCTCGGCGTTGCTTAACTTCAGATATCGAATGACTGTCAGTCAACCTGAAGTACTGGGTCATGCCCATGCTGAACAGTCTCGAAACTTTTTCTAGATATCGACTACCCTAACACCAAAATGATATTACCTACTTGTAAGTTTGAAATGAATTGTAGATATTAATAATAATGTGTATGCATGTCTTTTCTTATTCCATTGCCACTAAAAATGAAAAATTGTGGAAGTTCATCAAATTCTGGAAAAAAATGTCGAATCTATCAAAAACAAACATGGTTGTGTTTGTTTGGTTTTTGAACAATTTGAAGTTTTCGTCTCTAAAATAAATGAATAATGAACTTTGAAACTGTGATTTCAACAGTTTTTCATCATTTTGATTGAATTCTGACCAGAGTATTTGGATAATTTCATATATCATCTCTCATAGGCAATCTTCGCTTCGTAATTGACATTTGTCAAATATGAGATTATAGTCATAGTCATAGTCATAGTGGCTTCATTTTCAAAAATACATATTCATAACAATACAATTATCATGACTAGATTGAAGAAAACAGCGTCAGTATAGGGATAGCTATGCCATAAGTAAAATAGATATATAATAGATATAATAAATATATATATATATATATATATATATATAATATATATATATGTAAATACTTGTCGTTAACGTTTCGGAAACTAAATCCGCTTCCGTTCTCAAAACTTATACGCAAATTCCTGTTCAAATTGCAAATATCTCTTGTAGGTAATCTTCGTAATTGACATTTGTCAAATATTTCAAAATCTTTATCCAGATTGTGGTAGGTTACAAACCCAGGAAATGAAATAAAATGTGAATAAATTAAAAAAGAAATTCATTTAAATATTTTTTTCCAAACAGTTCATCATGATTATCTTCCTTTCAATCCCAATAGATTGAAAATGTTAGCTCCAAATTCCAATGCAGTTTTAACTAATAATGATTTGATTTTCTCATGTTTCGATTGATTCTTGAAAATTTCTCAAACACATTTGTTACCTTTCTGAATGATTTTCAATAACATTTCTTCTAGATCCAAACACTCATTCTTCTTCAACTTCTATATCAATACATACATTTTTCGGAGTTGCAGATTCCGGTGAGATTTTATATTAAAGACAAGCTAGAACTTTTACTATCAAATGGGGAATATTCAACCCCATTCAGATACACTTGCAGAATCCAGCAAGTTATGCTTGTCCACTGACTATGAAATCATCTTTCCTATACGGAAACGGAGTCTTCGTGAGGAAAAGAGAAACAGAAGGTGGCTGAGACAATGAGCATATGTTCAATCCAATGACTAACTGACAATTGAAATATAATTATAACCTCATGATGACTGGAATTATTTGTCGTTTATTGTGTCCGGGGGTCACATCGCAAGTTTTGAGCAAAATGAATTTGAAAGTGTCCTGCTATTGCATAATGAAAAAAAGAAAATATATATTTGTTTCAGATAGATGATTTAAAAACGATTTGTCAAAAACTGAAGCAAGTATTACTAAAAACATCTTTTTTACCAAAATAACCTGAGAATATGTCATTACGCAAAAGGAAATAGAAAAAGGATCTAAGTCTAAAACGAAGTTTATTGGTATTGGACATATGTATTGAAGTGTGAAAATGACAGCTTATCATTAGCATGTGAGCAAGAGGTTTCTATTTTCTGGAAAGTATTGCTTCTTTATAGTTCCTGCAGAAAACGGAATAATGTTTTTGTTTTTTCAAAAATGTATCAGTAAACTTACATCAAATTCGTCATCACTTGTGATATTATCTATGGTTTTACCTAAGGATTTTGACATTGGCACAGAGTCGCTATCACTACTAGACATACTATTAATATTATTTCCGACCTTGCTAACACCGGAAAAATGCACTGATTTCTTGAACACGATTAGAATCAGACTGAAAGGTAAATAAACACGAATAAATTAACTACCCGCTTGCATGGGCATTGGACTTGGATCGGTTATCCGTAAATTTGGAGGACTTAGATTAATCTTTCCTTGTACGGTTATTTTTAATCGCGAACATAAGGGACTTAGATCGGTTTTGCAATGAGTTGCTGTTAACGAAATGAAAATGTTTATGATAATATATCATTTGGCGTAATTTTTGATAATTTGGACTTGTATCGTTTTTGCCGTGTGCTCTTCATATAGTCTGACTGGTGTCGAATAAGAATGTTCATGTGATCTTTTTTTTTATCAGATTGAAGTAACTAATTTGTTACGAAGTTGTAAAAAAAACTATTGAAATCGTTAATGAAATAGAAGAACTGTTATTCTTCAGAAATCAATTACCATTCCCAATAAAGAGAATTTGAAATAACTTCTTATCGAAAAAAAAATTAATATTAACAAGATGTGAAATCCTTTAAAGCAACTCATATCTCATGTGGAAAATATTTTAGTACAACACCCACGGCTAGTACGATATGAATAAATGATGAGGTTGGTAACTCTGTTCTGAAAGTTGTAGAGAACAATAACCTCAACACCAAACTGATATTATTGGCACTCGATGCTCGTATTGCTAGCGAGGTTAGCATCTTCAGGAGAAGAGCATTGGTATTCTCAGTCAAATCCATCTATATTCCATTGTGTAGGAGATACATTCGGTTGGTTTCATACTAATAAATCAGTGTTTTGCAGTTTTCTGCTTTTGTAACCTACCACAATAAGGAAAATTAAAAATTAATATTGGAATCTATACAAGTGTTGAAGGGTAGATTTTCAATCCACCCTGAAAAGTTGCTGCGGCTTTTTGAAAAACAGTTCTTTCTGGACAGGAAGAAGAAGTCCAATTAGTCAGCAACTTCTTGTATATCTCAAATTTTGCCTATCAAAAAAATAAAAGAGCCACTACTACTGGTTCCACTGTGCTTGGGGGTGCGTGGAGGTTGTGAAGATTGAAAGTTGCATTTTAGCTGCTGCATGATCACCAATATCCAAACCGTTCACTGGTGGTAGCTTTCTTATGATTTTTTACCGGAGATATTCATTTCAGATTGACACATAAATTATGTGAAATAAATGAATATATGCTAATTTCTTGAACTTCTTCATCTTTCTTCACCTATGGAACATTTAAGTTTTTCATTAAAATCCAATGTTTGTTCTTGTGAGATAATTGGAAACAGCCGGTTCTCCTTGGAATGGGCAAAGGAAGGTCCCATAAAGAGCGGGAGTGTCTGTGCAGTATCCAACAATTATATAACGTAACGCTGATTTCATTCAATCAACAATCAAATTCAGAGTTGTTCAACTTCAGGTTTCTCGATCATGACTTTTGAGTTTTACATTTCTCATCGACTTTTTCTAAGAATGTTTCGATTTCAGTGTAACTTGTGTGATAGATGGGATTGAAACCCTTGGTTGAAAAAAATGAAAACATTTGATAAAAATCAATCACCATAACACCAAACTAATACTCAATTGATACTATGATTGTCTTCTGAATATTCTTACCTTGTTAGCGAAATGTGGATTGTTATGTTTTTTGGTGTCAGAGTATTCGACTTATATGAAAAACAAAAACTATGGGAAATTATCGTTGAGCATCTTCTGCTTAACTCTTGCGAACCTTTCGATTACCCTTCAGTGCGTTCAACCCATTAGTGCATAAGGTTACGAAAATTAATTATCAATAATTCCTTCCGTGGAAAGGGCGAGTTGAAGGATATATAAACACGTTTTAGTGAAATTATGATATTTTTGTATATATCAGGAATACAGTATGTTCGTTATAACGAATGTTATACAGGCAGACATATTTCTCCACAATTTATTGTTGCGGCGTGTGTACACCAAGAAACAAAAATTTCAGTTGCAAAGCCTTTTTACACTTAATGCATAATTTTTTTTTCACATTGTATGCATCTTCTTTCCGTTTCTGAATATTCTGGTAGGTGGTCGACCTTGTCGTATCTGACACCATGAACCAGTGCTGGCGTGGGTTTTCCTTTGTTGGAAAAAACAAACACAAAAACAAATATCTTCTGAACTACAGCAAACCCTTTGATACCTCGTGAGGAGGATGGACGATTCTGAGGAGTAGGCAAGCGTTAATAACTAAAACATCCAATAAATATAAAAATATGGGCCACCACCACTTTCGCTGCCTCATCCTAGTCCTATACGCAGCAATCAGTCCATCCAGTTTATCGACGCCACCCATGCCTTTATTATACCTATCAAATATTTTTCCTTGGGGAACTATAATTTTTGATCTGTTGTCTCTACAGTACCTCGAAGTGGTGTTCATTTCACAATTTTTGCAGTTGGAAGCTGCAGATTGTAGTTTTTCTGCTGGGCATATAAATTACTTTGTTCTTCTATGTTGGTCAAAACTACTTCATCAAAAAATGGTTGAAAAAATTCCAATGGAGTTCTTTTTTCATAAACTTCATCAGGTGGATGTCGCTTGGAACAGTTTTTTTGTTGAGAAAGAAGGTTCGGTACTAGTCTACGTGTCCATTTTTCCTTTTCGAAATGCTGAGGGTCTACTACTTTCAGACAGCAGGTGTGCAGCTGAATTTGGGGAGAAGTAGCAAGGGGTATATTATCATCTTCAGAATCATATTCTTGAACCGCTTTTTCAGAGTCTTCATGTTGTACTGGAACATATTCGCATTCTACTCTCAACATAGCAGGGCCTAAGTGACAAAGCTTCCCAGCATGATCATCATAAAATAGGTCACCATCAGTGTCGGTATCTTAACCATCTACAGGTGGAGTGATGTAAATATTTCCACATTGAACATCATTTTCTTTCAAGAAGGCGATGAGTTCAGAAAGTGAAATATCATAAACATATAAGGATAATATAGGGGACATAACTCATAATGTTCGATAAAACGAACACGAAATAAAAATGAATATTTTCTCGTGAGATACAGCAATCAATATGTAGCCGGTATCGGAGATAAATAACATGATTGTTGAAGTAAACCCTCGCAAAATTCCATGGAGAATGTTGAAAAGAAACAGAATAATACTAAATTCACTTACCTACTGCACCTTGTATTGTATAATCTGGAATCCATCACTGGTCAAAAATTATTATATAGGTATTTGAGAGACTTAAAGACACATTCAACACATGTGGGTACTCTGCCAAATCTTAAATGACATATTAATTGAAGTGCCTAACGAACGTTATGCACTAATGGGTTAAGTGATTCTGATGTTATTATTGGTAACACTTTGATGAAGGCAAAGTAATGGTCGAAAATTTTAAAGATATCCCAACGTGACATGTAGGCCGTTTGGTTGTGGTTATTGATTTTCAGAGAGATTATTCACTTCTGTTGGTGAAGAGCTTGTTGGAAAAAAGAACATCACTTTGTATTATATTTATGTTGTTAATAATGTACTGTTGTAGTAACTGTCTGAATATACGTTGAAGTTGTCATATACAGTTTTATATTCATTGAATTCTGTACCCGTTGCACGAACTATTCAGCTTCCAATCAGTCTATTCCATCAGAGCTCTCGCACTATACCGATAGAAGATGTAAAACGCAGAAGTACGGGTGAATCAGAATTGAAAACCGCGAAAATATTTCTCGTTGAGAACTCTTCTAACTGGGGTATCAGCTGGTGCGTATGTTCATTTTACCAGATGCTCCTTTACTCTGACGAACAAAAAAGAATCAATACTCACCAGTAAATTGATGATGTCTGATTACTCTCCAGTCATTCATTCACAGAAATCTCAACAAACTGTAGGTAACACCGCATTCATCGTCTCCTCCGTTAAAAACATGTTTCAACAAATCGTAGAAAAGAAGTAATCGTGATAAACTATTTGAGAGGTTGGCTTTCGAAGATTCGAAAGTAGACTGTTTTTAAAAAAAATGTTTCACAGATTTGTTATATATTATGGGGTTGTTTAAAAACAACGTAATGAAGCAGATAATGAACTGTAGAGAGCGTCTTTCCAACCTATGTTCAGACTATTTTCACTCATTTCATAATGTCGAATAAATTTCCCTGAACTTGATTCCAACTTATTCACTTGTAGAGATCATAATGATTGCGAAAATATAACAAAACTTTCTCCTGGAAAGTAAGATTGGCATGACAGATGGCATTGCTCAAGGCCCTGACATCCACCATATGCTGTTTGTTGTGTTATCGTAAATAATCGCTGAAAGCTCATTATAAACCAATAAAAACTTACGTCCGCATGAAGTGTAATGGCAATTACCGCTGGTAATTTGAGGAGGTACATGATTCCTGCGGAAACGCAGTGTAATATTGACTCTGAACTCGTAATTTTATATTGTGATTTGTAAGTAAAAGCTGGCATTTTTTATCTTCACTTGCAGCTTCATTGATTATTCAACTTAGTTTGTCTATGCGATATAAAATGAGTGTCACTGTGAGAGTTTTTCTCTTTTACCATGAATGATTGAGTTAAAGAAACAATCCAAAAGCAAATTGCTTGAATCTCCAAATAGACCTTGTTTCTCACCTCATGCGCTTACCCCAGCAATAGCTTATTATTCTATTCACGGTAAATTATGGAACCGCCAATCATGAAATGAGCAGTTTCTTGGGGTTCATACAGCAAATAAGATGAAATAATCAATAAGATAAGAGTTGTCCAACTTTCTATTCTTATCTTATTTCAGTTCGAAAATGGAAGTGCGCATGTGCAGAAAAATAGTTAAACGTCATTGTCAAGAAAAGGCATGATTTCATTGGTTGACTCTTATTCCTCATTTAATCTATATAAGCATTTCGTCTTATTTCTTATCTTATTTTTTTTTATCTCATTTGCTGTGTGAACCCAGGGTACGGTTCTTTCTAGGCTACTTCTTACTCCGCTGCACTGCCGTTCCATACACTTTCCAGAAAATTCGATTTCTTCACCATTTTTGAATTTATTGAAACGAAGGATAATCATATTCAATTATATAAGCATGATAACTTGAATATTATCCCTCTCATTACGCACTGAAGCAACCCAGGCATGTATTGTTTTTTATTTTTGTTTTTTGGATTTTTCCTGATAATCTTGGTTGGTCTACTTCGAGAATATGCGAAAGACTACTCGAGAATAAAAAATCAATATAGAAATTCCCAACATAAAATTTTTAGGCATCCACAGTGTGACCCAATTGAAATAGAAACACCCTCATAAGACATATACTCTTGCACCGATTGGGATTATTATTAGCACGCTTTTATTAGCTTGGGTTGTAACTATGTATGTAATGAAATCTTTGAGCATAATTTTCACCAATTTCCAGAAGTCTGATTATTAATTTGAAACTTTGCATACGTATCAAGGACCGATGACAATGCAATAATTTGATCATAGTTTTCCATTATCCTTATAAGGACCACCAGGATTAAAAAGAAGGAATTGATTATGATTAAAACATATCTAATCATGAATTCTCACCGACTAAAACGAAAATAACAAATTTTAATTCAGAAAACAAGTCCGGAAATATAATTAACTATTCATACGCAAAAAAAAGCCCGATAGGGCAGGCCGAACCCTGTCGGATGTAGGCCTTACCCTTCTATCGGACCTCTGGAGTGGTACAGTCGACCCCTCAATGAAATGATGAGATTGCGGAATGATTCGTAAGAAATATCACATTTCCACTAGAAACTAATTGATAAATTGAACTGAAAAATGAAAAATAAATAATAGTTCAAAAAACTAAAAAAACACGCTTTTATAGCTAACCGAACTAAAACATAGAAAATAATTTTTAATTACAAAGAGTTTATATTACGGTAGTAGAAGGCTAAACAATCATTCATAGTCAATCAGCTCAAAATAAAATTATAATAAAATTTAAGTAATTAACAGAATAAAGTAATTCAGAGTAAAAAGCGTGGGGTGCATTTTACCACATTTCATAAGTCTCCTCTCAAAGATAATTACCGATAGAATGATTGTAATATATAATATATCAAGCACCCCACGATTTTACTCTGAATTACTTTATTCTGTTAATTACTTAAATTTTATTATAATTTTTTTTGAGCTGATTGACTATGAATGATTGTTTAGCCTTCTACTACCGTAATATAAACTCTTTGTGGAGAGGAGAGAAACAGCTCCACCACAGACGGAGCTGAGACGAGGAAGATCCGGGGATGAGATGTGATGTCACCTGATAACTTACCTCCCTCACAATTACAAACCCAGCGAGGTAAGGTACCTTCTCGAATAGACAATTCAGACTCAGATGAGACAACATTCCCCTATCGAGGTTAGTTACCAAGCCTAAATCTTCAAATTTGAAATCTGCTAAAGTGTTCAATTGGACGGATTCTCATTTGCCTGCTTCTCATCAATCTGAGCCATTTGAGGAATTTAAGAAAAATGATGAGAGCAATCTCCAATTTCATTATTCTACAGCCTTTTTGATGAAAATATATTCGATAGTTGACGCATGAATCAAATGGTAGGGGATGAAGAATATAAACTGTAAGCCAATAAATGTAGAGAAATGAAGAGTTTTGTTGGAATATTTATGAGTGGATATGTTCCGTACCCCAGGAGAAAGATGTTTTGGGAGAAGGACAAAGATGTGCTAACAATTAGTATCTGAAGCTCTTTTAGAGACAGGTTTGACTACATATGAAAGTTTTCACATTGCTGTATATAACTAGATCCTGTGACAAATTTCGAAATTAGACCTCTTTTTTATCCCTCAAATAATTTTTGAAGTTTGCCACTAGGAAATCACAGTGTAGATGAAGGATGGTCCCCTATTTTGGGGGCTGGGGCAAAAAATTTAGAGGTAAGCTTAGATGGGGATACAAGCTTTGGGTGGTTGTGGAATGGTACATAAATTGGTTTGAACCATATCAGGGAGCTTCGACTCATGTATCAACAGAATATAAAGAACTGGGAGTGGGTGCTGGAGTAGTTCTCACTTATGTAAATTCCCTTAGAAGTCGGTGGCCCAATAGTAAATTCCATATATTCTTTGATAACTTTTTCTCGGGTATGGCGCTGTTTGAAAAATTGACAGAAATTGGAATTCGGGGAACTGGTACAATACGGAGCAATAGAATTATAAAAAATCCTTTGAAATCTACTGCTGAAATGAAAAAGTCTGCAAGGGGAACACATGACTACAAGACTGACCTTGATAAGAATCTTACTGTCTTATGTTGGAATGACAACAGTGTGGTTTCTTTAGCCTCGAATACAGTTGGTGTAAATCCTATCCGTATGGTAAAGAGGTATTCCCAACAGGAAAAAAAATCAATTCAAGTTCCACAGCCGTTCATGATAAAACTGTATAACGAGAACATGGGCGGCGTCGACAGAAGTGATCAGAACATATCACTATACCGCACTGGAATAAGAGGCAAGAAATGGTATTTTTGTATGTTTGCCCATTGTATTGATATGGCAATACAAAATGCGTGGCAACTTAGTCGCCTTACGAAACACGATAAACATCTGGACCATTTAGCATTTCGCAGAAGAATCGCTACTTCTTTGCTACAAAATAACAAGAAAATCAATACATATTCAATTGGTCGCCCTAGTCAAAGGGAAAATATTGACTCGCGATATGATGGTATGAATCATTTTGTGATCCCACAGGATAAACAAACTAGATGCCGTCACTGTCATCTCAAAACCACCACTAGATGTGTGAAATGTGCAATCGGACTCCACGTAAAATGTTTTTTAGATTATCACACAAAATTATAATGTATCCTCCTGACGTCCTATATGAAGGACAGTCGTTTTTATCTTGATCATATTTGATTTTTTCATTGTGACTGCCAAACTTCATTTGTAGGGTTGAAATATAGTAGTACACAAAAAATCTTGCTTTTCAATTGACTTTCTCATAGTTCAGGACTAAGTGCGTTAAAAATTATTTTCTATTTTTCAGTTCGGTTAGCTATAAAAGCGTGTTTTTTTAGTTTTTTAAACTATTATTCATTTTTTCATCTAGTTGACACTCGAGAAGTCCATTTGAACGCCCAATTTTATGAAGGAGTCTTTAGGGCCTACTTTCACATTCATTTTTGAATGAAAACAAATCATTGACGATTTTCTATGAAAAAGCTGACCACACCACTGAGTTCACATAATGTTCAAATATTGAATTCAACTGCCTAATACTTGATGAAAATCCATGAATCTTTTACTTCACACCAAAGGTTCCAATCCGATCGTTTATGAAATTCCGTATTAACAAATCTCACAGTTTCCTGTTAGATTCCCAGTTATAATTGACTAGTAGAGAGCAACTACTGGTCTTATACGAAAGACTACCAAGCTTCTCCGACTCAAAACCAATTCTTATTTCTACTTGGCAGGCTATGGTAACCGATCCTAGGAGGAGGGCAGACGAGGACGATTGAAGGTCTGCTGGAACATGCTTTATGAATATCGTTTTTATACGTTCAAATAACGATATGTTATTACTTTTCCTTTCAATGAATATAAACGTGTCGAGGAAAGAGAAATTATTAAGTGAATAAACGCAAATCTCATTGGAAGTTACGAAACGAACATGAAATGTTTAGCTATCTTGTCGTCTTGGGGTGTTTTTCGGATTAGTTTGTCGTGATCCACAGGATTTCACTCCTGACGTTTCGCCTACAGCTGTGGTAGGCATTATCAAAGTCTAGGAGTTTACGGAGGCAATGTTGTTGTTTTCACAGTACAACCTACTCCATACACAGAACGTCCGACAAGAAAGCAGATATAAGGCGGACCAAAACGTTACCTCATAGACTTTGATAATTCCTACTAAAGCTGTTGGCTAAACGTCAGGAGTGAAAACCTCTGGACCACGGCAGACAAACCCGAAAAATACCACAGAATCAGTCACCTCCGGCCGAGAAAATTTACGTTCTTTGAGTAACAGGAAGCTCTTATCACAGCTTGGTGACCCAAATATCACTTTGATCACAAGATGGGTTGGGCAAGCGATCATATGGGTCCATGGAAAAAAACTTTTATTCACAGACGTTTTGACCTCCATTTATTCATTCTCTAGAATTCAAACTTTCCCTTTCAAATATACAACAGCATTCAAAACGCCAAATCAGTGTTCTCATTATTGGCTCACCAAAAAATACTTCAGCTCATAGTAAGTTCTGTCATCGAGGATATAGTACCCAGTCAGTTAATTTGCCTTATTTATCAAAGAAAGTCAATGGGTTACTCACCCACAATCCACGAAATGAGTGAAAAATCTTTCTGAAACTATTTTGATCATCTTTCGACAAACAGATGACGGTTATATTAGCACTGACCTGAAATGATGCTTATACTCAAAGAGTTCGCCGTAATGCACTTTAGATTGTTATGCTCAGGTTAGTACAATAACAATCGATGTAAATACCCAGATCGTGAGTTACATGTCTGTATTCCATATGAAGTTTGAATTGAACTCGTTCGCATAGATGAATGAATGTATCCTCTAATTATAATAGTATCGATATCAGTATTTCTGAATTTAAAAGTACCTCTTATATTACTATATTCAATTTGTGAATCATTCAGCGTTCTTTGGGTTTGAAATGTTCCATCACTCTTGCCAAATAAAACATTTCCCTACAAGCATGCGTGATTCACCCTCTACCCGCACGCAATTCAGTTTGGAAAGTGTCATTTTCCCACACTAGTGCGGGAAATTTTTCCCACACTAGTGCGGGAAAAACATTTATATGATATCCTCGTAAAATATAAGTGGTGGGTGACAAAATATGAAAGTTTAAGCTTTTTTGTTGCAATACTAAGTGAGTTTGTTCAAAATCATCCATCATTTTGCACTATTTATTGAAAAAATGAACAAATATTGATAAATAAAAATGTATTGTTATGAAAATCACCCTATATATAGGCTTTGATTGATCTGATAACGAGTAGGTAACAATTGATGTTGTCATGCCGATCAATACACAAATTTGTTTGTAATTGTCAGAGTGACAGACAAAGCGTTACTTATATAAAATTTTCGATTCAGTGAAATTGCCACAATGGATTATTCATCTGATGAAGAACTTCCACAAGAAATCGTGCAAGCAGCTACAGATGCGAAGTTAGAGTTATTGCCAACGAAATCTAAACAAAGGTATGAGAAGCAATACACGAGTTTTATTGAATGGTGCAACAATAAAAAAGTGAAAACACCAAATGAAGAAGAAGTATTCTTGGCTTATTTTCTAGAAATGTCTAAAACATGGAAGCCGAACACTTTATGGGCAAGATATTCAATGTTGAAGAGTGTATTCAAAGTAAAGCAAAATTTGGATATTAGCAAATTTTACAAAATAATTGCATTCATTAAAAGACAGAATGTCGGTTTTCGACCGAAAAAGGCCAAAATCTTCACTCAAGAAGACGTTTCAAAATTTATGACTGAAGCACCCGATGACATATACCTCATGATTGAGTTAGTAGCAATTTTTGGATTAGCTGGTGCTTGCAGACGAGAAGAGCTGACAAAACTCACCATTGACGACATAGACGACAAAGAAAACCTGATAATTGTTAATATCAAGGATTCCAAAAATCATTCCTCTAGATCCTTCGTGATATCTGAAGAAGCAAATGATGGTTATTTTTTGAACGTATACAGAAATTATGTACATTTATGTCCAAAAGAGACTCCTCACCGTTGTTTATTCTTGTATTAAAAAATGGGAAAATGTACTGTGCAATGTGTAGGAATCAATACCATAGGAAAGATACCCTCCGAAATAGCAGTATATCTGCGCCTTCAAAATCCAGAGCTTTACACTGGTCACAGCTTCAGGCGTTCCTCAGCTACTTCACTTGCTGACTGTGGTGTGGGTATAACTAATATCAGACGCCTAGGAGTATGGAAATCGACTTCAGTTGCAGAGGGGTATTTAGAAGACTCCACCAATCGAAAAAAAAAATGTCCAACAAAATTCTCAATTTGAACACTACATCGTCTTCCAGGTGCATTTTAGAACCATCCACGTCTATATCGATCGGCGACGATTTGATGCCTGTGCCTGCACATTCGATTTCTTTCGATAATGTATTGCCCGAGTTACCTTCTTCTTCAGGAAATCAGCCATCTTCAAACAATATGCTGGCTTCCGCTATAAATTTACATAATGCATCAAATTGTACATCTACAATAAATATTACGAATAATTAGTGGATAGAAAATGTTACTCTTGTTAGTTGTTTCCATTTGCATGAATAAATGATTGAAAAAATGAATTTGTTTCCTACGCTTGTAGAAAAAGTATTGTTCCTAACTCATGCGGAAAGTGTCTTTCCCGCACTCGACTGCTTACCCGAACTCCGCTTCGCGTCGTTCGGGTTAACGGCAGTCGCGTGCGGGAAAGAATCACTTTCCGCACTTGTTAGGAAAATTACTATTTTCTTACGACCACAGAGGAAAGTGACACATATCGCACTATCTACCCTCATGGAAAGTGACCTTTGTATTTGCGGAAAGTTACTTTCCGCACTAGTGGGGGAAGTACTAAAAAATAAAGAAAAGAAAAAGAATCGTTATAATATAAGTTGAGATTAGTCAGGCAACTCAATATACCAATTGTGTGTTCACACAACAATAATGTCATTCAACAGTTATATTATAAATTATAAGTATTAATTACAAAAATCATTACATTGAAGCAACGAGTCTGGCCGACGCCATAAAATCTATATTTTTCAATAGTCAATTGCAACTACCCCTCTAGGAGCTGTCAGCTGTCAGGTTGCTGTTAAGGGAATTCATAATGTAGCGTATATTACATATAAACGAACTGATATTCACGTATTGTTCAATAAAATAAGTGGTCGTAGGAAAAATAGTGTACATTACTTGTGCTAAAGTGATTTTCCACACTCGTGTGAGAAATGTCACTTTCCGCACTCATTCCTACTCTCACTCGTTAATGCTGATTTCTTTATATATCCACACAAGGTAGGATATGAATTCCACAAATCACCGAGAACCAAATACATTGTTGCCAGGAACAATCTTGTAGAAACATCATAATTCTGATCTGTTTACCTACAAACACGAAATCCACATTTAACCCATAGACATTATAACTATATATACTGGACTGGCCTTCATGACACTTTTCCATATAACACGATGCGGATTACAATAGAGAGAGAAAAAATATGCACAATGAAGTGATATTGAAAAGGACAGAATGATAATTCTATACTTGAATTACTCTATCCTTCTATACCGCTCTTTATCTGCTACATTTGAGTAGGAATTTATAGGTTATACTTAAAGTATTCTATCTTGCTCTCTCTGCAGTCCTCTCCGTCTCTCTTAGGGTCAGTCCATTAATTATAATGTCTATTATAATCGAGTTACGAATGTAAATTGATTCAACCTAACATAGCCGATCATCTAGCCCACATATTGGTATATCAAGCTGAGATTATCCCTCAAGAGAACTAATAATATCTCTTCCGTTACGAGGCGCCAGTTTCGCCTAGAAAATATTGCCGTATTTCAATCTAGACTTCTGAACGAAGACTGGACTGTTATCTATCTCATGACGTCAAATGATGCTTTCAATTATTTTCTCGATACTGTTCTATGGTATTTTGATGTTTC
The DNA here is from genome assembly GCA_032362365.1 of Zygogramma bicolorata. Lineage (NCBI taxonomy): Eukaryota > Metazoa > Arthropoda > Insecta > Coleoptera > Chrysomelidae > Zygogramma > Zygogramma bicolorata. The sequence goes on along the minus strand of JAVJAQ010004171.1, from coordinate 6,894 downwards.
ATGCCCAAAAAAGAAAGTAGTTGTTAATAAAAACCCTAAACGTTGGATATCTCAAGAAATTATTGAGGAAGGGAGGAACTTGAGGGATTTATTTTGACTCCTGTCTAACTGTCGTGAAGTTGAACCTAACTTTCTCGAAGGTTACAAAGCAAAACTAAAAGAGCATAAATAGAAAATAAATATGGCAAAAAAAAAGTTTTTCAGTAATGAAATAGGCGAGTCTGAAAATAAAACAAAAGAAACATGGAACATAATCAACAATGAACTTGGAAGGAATGAAATTGGGTTGAAAAATAGGATTTCTCTCCAACAAGATGACGGTCAAGTAATGGATTCTGACGCGACAGCTGAATTATTTGCTGAACATTTCTCAAATGCAGCCGAAGATGCTGCATATAACCACTTTGGACAAAACTTGTCGCTTCCCTGTACCGTCATTAAGACTGTAGGCTTATTTCTGCCATTTCCATCCAATCCTCTAACGGAATATGAGGTATTCAGTACTCTTTCCGAAATGAAAAATAAAAAATCTGCTGGCTATGATGAACTGTCTCTCTGAAGAAAATGACGTGGTGTAGGGCGAAGGAGTTTACGAGAGTTTCCATTGCACAGAAAAGAATAGTGAGGCTCATATTTAATATGAATTACAGGGACAGTTGCCGTCATATCTTTGTAGAGAAAAAAATTTTAACAGCACCTTCCATATATATTTTGAAATGTATAACGTTTGCCAGACACAACTTGAATCTCTTCACGGTAAATGCCACTATACATAATTATAATACCAGGAATGGAGAGTTATTGAAAATTCCTCAACATCGCATGACACTTTTTAAGAAATCTCCAGAGTACAACGCTATATTGTGCTACAACAAATTACCGGATGAATTTAAAAGGGTCTCAAATGACTTGAAATTCCACGAAGATGTCAAAAACCTTCTATTAGAAAAGTGCTATTATAGTTGCCAGGACTTCCTAAGTGACGATCTCTCAATCAACTCGAACTTAACTTGATATCTTTTTTGTTATTTTCAACAACAATTGATTTAGATCACACATATTACTTGTTCATCCTTTTTTTGTGTTCTATCAGGATGAGGAGTGATAAGGAATTTTAAACTATATATGCAATGTACTCGTGCTTTTATCGATGTGTTAGAACTCTTTTTTTTTAGGGTTGTGAATGATAAGTAATTCTAGACTATACAATGTTAAAAGTCTTTTAAAATATTGTGAGTATTAACCGTATATTCAGCTTTTTCTCTTGTTTGTTGACCATGTTCTCTGAATGTTATGCTGACTTATTGTCCTCTTTTGTTTATAGTTTATAGTACATTCACCTTGACTTACCACATTTACCAAGTGAATCAAAAATGGTTAATGAATATTATTATTATGATTCAACCATAAATAAATGTACTCATATCTGAAATATTTTCTAGTTTATGGAGTCGAATTTGACTTGCAACAATTGATGTTTTTGTATTTTTGTGGAGTTGAAGCACTTACATCTCTCCTTCACATCAAAGTCGTGAGTTCGAGTCTCACCAAAACCGACTCTTTGGACTTCCTTTAAGTATGACATTACTAATTTAATTTGTATCGTTCGAAATTGAATTTAATGAAGTTTTTAACCTTTGAATTTTTCATAAATATCGAAAGAATACTCTATATCTAAAATTGATTATCGATATGATACTTGAAGGAGAGTTCTGAAACATTTATCTGGTCGAAGAAAAAATCAACTGTACAACTCGAATGGACAGAGGCCATATCAACTCTTGTTATACGAACTACTGATTCCTCATCGAACTGGTGTTTTCACATTCAGTTTGTTGTTCTATTTATCCAAGTGTATTTCTGTAAGAGAGAAAAATAGTTCATCGGCCCACGTTCGTTCCTTTGTTACATTGATTATACCATTATTTTCCCCACTAAAGACAAATTTCTGGCGTTGAATATTATTAATTGAACGATCTAGTCAAGATATATTTTATACCACTGAAAAATTACTCTTATCACTCTGTGAATCGATACACTTACCTAAACTCGATCAATCGGGTAAATTGAATTGAGTGGATTGTAAATTGCTCCAATGAATGATATAAATAGAGCCATCATTTGAATTTACTCCCTTACTGCTATCACTCCTGACTTGAGAAAGGAAAATGTCTCTGTTAGATGGTATCAGCAACCAAGGAGAGCAAAATTGCTTGGTATGCATGATGAATATTTTTCTGAAACCCACACAATGGGCTGTACCCTACAAGGGATATTGCAAACATTCCAAGAAGAATTATTCAGAGAGGCCGCATTTTGAGGAATCGAGAAGATGTAGAATGGTATATGATATCATCATCATACTAATCATCCTTACCCTAATATGGAACGCAGTTTATATGTCAGACATTTGTGGGGAAGACTCTATGAAATGTTTTTTACTGTTGGCACATGCATTATATGGTAGTAGCTGTGTACTCGAATACGTACCGTTGAGGTTGAATGCTGTATACTTTTTACTGTCAACAGACATTACTTGCGATATACTGGTGATAGTATCCAAAGCTGGAACGACACGTATCATTTCCCCGAGTTTTCACAAAATGTTCCGCTCGGTGGGATCAATAGTTAGGAAAGTAATATACCTAATTGATGCTGTATGTTTATTGGATATATGTTCATTCATTTATCTCAAAGGATTGAGTGAAAGTTTGTTACTAAAACTGATAGTTTCAATGTTTCTAATTCATTCTTTATCGTTATATCCAACTTATATCCTAGTGGCCATATTGAATCGCCATATAATGAAAAAACAATTCATGAGAATATGTAACGACATGAATGAGCTATCTTCAGCCGCAAGTATAGGATCGTTGGAAAAGGTTCTCAAAGAGCACATAGTCACCAACAGAAAAATGTGTGTGGGGTATGGATATTTCAATAAATTTCTTCATCCAGTTCTCCTAATGTTTATCATCATGTCTGAGTGTGGTTTGGTTATCAACACCTACATCTCAATCATACCTCCGAACATGACTCATCTACTGGAATTGAGATTCGTACAATATTACACACTGTTATTGGTGATAGCGTTGATCCTGATTATGGGTTCACTTGATCATCAGAATCTGGTGAGTATTAGATGGGCTAGTCCAGGAGTATGACAATTTTTTACACATTTCCTTCGAAGTGTATCTGATGCGATTTTAAGTTATCCACAAGAAATCTCATGACTGACTGGTGGAGAACACTCTTCTCTCCCAATTTTTTGACGGCAGAAGATATTAGGGTCAGTCAAGGTTCACCCTAGAATCATAAAATCCAGTACATTGTGGCAAAAAAACGTGTGTTATGGCACTACACGCCGAGCAAGGAAGGAAGTCATTAGAAAGTGTACTTCCTTTCTGATGAGAAAGAACTGATATTGTTTAATTTTTGGGATATGCATTGTTCAGAAATCAGAAATATAGCAAACGCCACGTGTATATGGCATTGTTTATATTGGTGTACAATCAAGGTTATTACGAATGAGAACAGCTTAACATAAAAACGGCTTGGAAAGACGAGAAATAGGTGAGTCGAAATCAGCTGAAAACATATCATCAACAAATGGTACAGATAATGTTGAAGGGAATCATATTAATTCACTTATGACAGAACAGAATGGAATGAAAAGAAAACACAAAGAGAATACTTGCATTTTATGAAACGGAAATGAAAAGATTGCCACTTGTTCATTCAAATTATATCAATGTGAGAAGTCTTTTTCTGGAAAGAAAATCGGGGAAGATTCACTTCGAAATAGGTTGTGTCAAATGCAACACTTGGTATGACGGTGTCACACTTTGGCAATAATCACCAAAAATTCTTATCTCATTGAAATTGTTTTGGGAAGCTTGAAAGAGGAAGTAGACAAGCTTCCGAAACGTCGCGAAGTGGAGGTATACAGGGTGATTCACTGTTTGCTTGAAAGTGGTTGACAATGTTCCTTGCTGAATGGTAATGCTCCGGACTTCCATTGTGTATATATACTCAAAATGAAAATAAAGAAATTGAATGAAATATTATGAAAAAAATTTGAAACCAAGTTTCGAAACGTCGTGAGTACACTCAACTTGAAACTTGGTTTCAACATTTTTTCATAATATTTCATTCAATTCCTTCATTTACATTTTAAGTATTTCACATCTGATACCTCAATTTTTTTGTCACAATATTATTTCATATATATCGTTATTTAATTTTTTTTTACTTATATTTCGTATTCGATATCTCGTTTTTTGTAACAACAGTATTTTCTTTGATCAATCAATCCCTAATTTCATTATTGACCAAAAATTTTATTTTGATTTGATTTTCTCACTTGATTCACAGTTTAATCCTTCCGTTCTTAGCAACCGGTTTCAATGGAGTTAATTATATAGACAATGGAAGTCCGAACCAATACCATTCGGGTGATTCATTGCTTTCCGATTTTCAATTATATACAGGGTGTTCCATTTGAAATGATCCACTTTCAGTCACTTTTTCAAGCAAACTAAAAACCGGTATTATCGACCACTCTGAATTAAAGTACTTGATTCTGAACCGTAGTACTTTTCAAGTCAAAGATCCCTATCGGTATTTGTATAAATCGTGATCTCCGAAGAAAAAAATATATCGATTCATATTTCGAAAACGGTAACATATAGGAATAGGGAAATATCCAGCAAAGTTTTCGGGTTATTGCTGTAAATTCAAATAATGAAATTTTATACAGGGTTTTCCATTTGAAAAATCAAAATTGCTACTACTTTCTAACAGGCAATGTCAAGAATACTCAAGCTTGCTGGAGAATTTCCAAATATGCCCCCCTTTGAATTTTCAAAGTGATCCGTTATCTGGTTCACCAATAACGTCCAATGTGCCATCCACCGTGAATCACCCATGCATTTCCGAATATAATTTTTATTGATTTTCCAAATTCATGAAAAATAAGATATGTCAAGTGAATTTTGCTTCTCTATAATATTGAAGTTACGTATCTGGTCACACATACAATTTTGCCTTAGGGGCCGTTCATGAAATACGTCACACTAAAATCAGCTTTTTTGACCCCCCCTCCTCCCCCATTGTCACGCTGTGTCACACTTTTTGTGACCCCCCCTAGAAATATTTCGTCACAAAAACTAAGACCCCCCTCCTGCTGAGTATGATAAATTCTAAATGATAGTACACAAATTCTGAAAATTAAAAATATTTATTCAGTTATTATAATGAATATACATATTTTACATAATCAGAAGATTCAATGCTCAATAACACAATGAAACCGTGAAAAATCGCTTAATTTTGTTTCATTTCTATAGTGAAATATAGTGTACTGTAACAAGATTAATTCGCATTCTCAATTGAAAATTCATTCGCAAAGATGGAGTCACTATAGATTTGATTAAAAAATCTGACGAGTTTAGGAATTCGTTAGATGATAATTTTCGTCAGAAATTTACTAAAAAAGTAGATTTCTACCAAAAGTGGTCACGCTGGCTAGCGCTCATATAAAAAAATAATAAACGGCGAACGTCACGTTGCCGTATACCCCCCGTCCCCCCTTGTCACATCTTGTCACACTCAGCCAGACCCCTCTCCTCCCCTTGTATGCGAACGTATTTTATGAACGGCCCCTTATGAAAAAAAAGTATAGGAATCTTAAACTTTTTTTTCCATTACCAGTCGAAAGAGAACACAAAGAATGAATTACAAGATATTCCCTATTTCATTCAGAAAAATAATACGATATTGAATAAAAATTGGCAAGCATTGCTTCTGACCATTTTTCCTTGTAGCGGCTCTCTACGTGCGATAGATTTTGGTGAACCCTCCACCATGTTCATCTGATATTGCACCAAGATTCTCAAGGAAGAAATTCATGTGAGAGCCAAAAAAAACGAATTTTGAGGGACATTTCCTATAACCTGAAAATGATATTTGCTTTTGAAATTAGAATAATGTTCTAATTATCTGATTTTATTTTATTCCATAGTAGAAAAAGTGATTATCTATCAATATAATTCATAACTTACCGAAATATCCGGTATAAATTGAAAAATATTCACAATGCAACTTTTTAACGTACTACACGCTGTGACGCAAGCATTGGTTTTGAAAATACCGTCTTTCTCTTTCTATTGATACAAACCATTTCTGTGGATGTAAATATGACCCGAATTGAATAAAATATCGTTTAAGCAGAAACGAAGGACAAAAAATACATGATACTGAGCAATTACAATAAAATCATTGGAAAAATATACACGTGATAGAAAAAAAAAATTAAAAGCAAATCTGATTTTATGATGCTCCTCCCATTCATCATATTCCCATTTGAAGGAGGATTTCAATGCAGACCAGTGTTAGTTTTTTCAAAGTTTTCTGAGCAATTCGAATGCAGCACTTTTCAAGTTTTTTTCAGCAGTTCATGAGTGCTGACGGCATTTTAGTGTTTTGCGAATTTTTTTTATTTTTTTACGAAGAAATATATTAGATACTTAGATTCAGATAGTTACGCGGTGACTGAATTTATATTCATTTTGTGAATCTCATTGTTAGTTTTGATTGAAATACTGAATTTTTTTCGATCGTGGGGGATGATTACCCCCATTACCCTTTCCCCTCCGATTGTATATGCCCCTGCCATTCACCGATAGCAAATTTCATTTTGATTATATTATTTGACATCTAACGTCAATATTTTTGGCGCATGCGGTATCTATTTGAATTTCTATTGATTATATCACTCTCTTAAATTAGAGTCCATTGAAAATATTCTACATACGTGATAATCGAGTGAAAAGAATATTATCGCATGCTTGTATATGACAACTAATGGTGAAGCTAGATAGATTCAATTAATTG
>JAVJAQ010004167.1:0-57104 GCA_032362365.1 Zygogramma bicolorata | reverse complement strand
TCTTATTTCTTAATCATCTTATCGAATTATCTGAAGTAGCACCGGATAGTAAGAATTTCTATGAATTCTGATATTAATTTCCCATAACATATATCGAGAATATAAAGCAAATGCATCTATCTGTAATATATGTATCGAGATGCATATCTGTATTTACGTCTAAACAGAAACAAACAAAAAATAGAGTGAATTCTCCAGTAAGAACTCATGCAATTTTTGACAGAATTCGTATATCTCTATCCTTTATTGGAAAGGGTGTTGAAAAAAGAAAGTAACACTCTGTACGAGTTGTTCTAGAGAATTTGCTAGTGGAAATTTCGCCAGACTTCATAATGTCATGTGTCTAGAGTTGTCGCTTGACGCCATCTGTGGAAAAAATTTAAGAATGTGAACTTCCCTGGATGTCATTATTAAGTGAGCCGCAGGTCTAGCAATTTTGCTGAAAAAATTAACATTGTCCTGGTATAGAAGTAATTTCACCATTAATACATGTATCTTGTTCAAACTCTTTCCATTCTTGAAGTTTTCACCTGCAACTATATTCACAGCCAGCGACTATTTCGGTTTCTTTCCAACTAATCGGATTTTCTTAAAGGATTCTAGCGATTGAGAAATACGTGGGCTCAACGGTTATTTCTGGTTCTTGTTGCCGCATATTTCACCTGTCACGCCTCGGAAAAAGGTACGGCTTGTGACATACATATTTGCTTTCACCGTTGTCTTTATCAATGTTTCCTCTTTGTTGCATGGGAATGAACAGCAAGTTCATAATGGTGGCTGGAATATACACAGATACCTGTTAATCAGTGCATAATCTAGCTTTGTTTCATGATTGCGTGACTTCCCGGGAATAGGAGGACGTCACGGAAACTTCGGTCACGCTTGGAAGTTGGAAATTTGTTGTGACTGAGTGAACGACTGATACCGTAATAAACATAGCGACGCCGACGTTTCGAAATTGTAATCGTTGAAGAACAAACGAAGTACCTGTGTGAATACAAACTTCTGTCATATTAGTTCGTTATTCACTTCTCCCATCGATGAGAGCAAAAAAAAAACTTGAAACTTTGAAATGCAGGAAAGTTTTCCGTTTGCCATATCTCGCTTGACATATGGCATTGTCTTTTGGGCAATGACATCAAAATTTAATGATGTTTTCATCTCCCAGAAAAAAATTATTCTTTCAAATGCTGGGGTATCGAGTACAACCAGTTGTAAGGATTGTTTTAAAGATTAAAATTTCAACTCAGTCATGTCTGTTTTTTTTAAGTACTGCAATTTGAAATATTTTGGAACTAATGCTCAAGTGCATTCAGTCATTACAAGACAACATCATGATCAGTATCACTACTTTTATTCGGGTTTGAAGGCCGTCGTTTTTTGGAATTTCTTCCTGACGTTTCGCTGGCTCGAGTGGCTAGCTTCTTCAGAGGTTCATTCATCTTGGAATTCACTCCGATGACTGGAGATTGTGTCTTCGCAAGTTGTATTTATGCCGATTCAGGTAGTTTGCGGTGCTAATTATTCCATTCGGATTCGGGGAATTGTCATTAATATTGATTACCTTGTTTACTTCCTGTGGGTTCGGAGAATAATCATCATTAATATCTGAAGAACTACCTGCAGTTATTATCGATTTTCTTAAAATGGGATTCCATATTCGGTTGAGGTTGACAGCTTCTTCTTTTCTGTTGAAATTATCCGTGTGTTTGTGGATTTCTATTGCCTCCCGTACCAGTCGGCTATGGTATCCCTGGTTGGGTGCAATCAGTTTTGCATTTTCAAACAGAATCCTGTGGTTTCCCTCACTAAGTGCGTGTTCCGCCACAGCCGACTTGTCAATTTGCCCTAGTCTGCAGTTTCTCTCATGTTCCTTTAGCCTAGTTCCCATGGATCTTTTGGTGGTACCGATGTATACCTTTCCACAGGTGCACGGTATGCGATAAACCCCTGCTGCAGACAGTGGATCTCTTTTGTCTTTAGCCGATCTGAGGCTCTGTTGAATCTTCTTTGTGGGTTTAAATACAGTTTTTATGTTGTATTTACTCAGGAGTTTTCCAATTCTGTCTGTGACCCTCGGGATGTATGGCAAATATGCATGTGCAACTATCTGAACGTCCTCCTTGTTTCGAACAGTGGAATTCTTCAGGGCCATGAAACTGAAGCGAATAAAAGTAGTGATACTGAAAACCTCGGCCGCGAAAGCCTCAACTATTTTGTCAACATCATGATCTTCAAGTACCTTTAAAAAATGTCTTTTTCAACTCTCCATCTATAATTGGCCAAAGTGTTTTTGATAAATGACGACTGGCTATGAATTCTATTCATGAACTGAAATTATTCAAATTAGCATTGAAATAATTCTCATTGTATCGACTTTTTTGTTCTGTAGAATAAAATGTTTCAAAAGAAAGCAGAAAACTGATACTCGTTTGATACGATTTTCAATGTAATCCTGAAATGTACCGTTTGTAATTATTGGTCTATTGTCTATTGAGTTTAATTCGACTTCTCGAACCAGCCTACATTAGGTACGTCTAACAGCTTACAGCGATTAGAGCCTCTGCACAAAATATGACAGTTTTCAATGGTAAAATGTTAAATTGTGTTCAGCGGCTTCAAGCGCTGTGAGCTGTAAGACGCAGCAATTTTTTCGTATGGTGTCCGTGCATATACCGATTTTCTAGGCCGCAGAAGTAGCGGCCTTTGAATTGATCAGTATCAACATCACCAAACTGCAGACTCATTTTCAGCAAACGCCTCAAGGTCTGAGGTGAAGCTGGATGTTTTTTTATAAGTTAGGTTGAAAAAATCATAATTTCGATATTTTGGTGATTTTGTGCAGTTTATATTGTTATGGAACATGGTGTAAACCCTTCATAATCTCTTGTGTCTATGTAAGTGTAGATGGCAAATATTCATTTGCGAGATGTAGCACTAGCGCACTAAAAAACGTAATCAGTTGTTTAGGGCTCGTTGAGTGAGCGATATGATACCACCGTTTTGTTTTTTGTTGCAAGAAGTGGCTAGTAGTATGGAGTGGAAATGACAACCACAAACTTTATTTCAGTTATTGTTATAATAACACTCGTCGTTTCCATCAGGTGCATAGGTTTCTTCCTCACGGGAGTACTTGGGTACTTGGTAGCGGAGATGGGATTATGATTCTTGGGTTTACTAGTAGTAGGACAGCACCGATCGCATTTTTTGCGCCAGGTGCCGTACTCAAATGAATAAAAAATTGTGAATTATCAGCTTTTACTTGAAACTTTTTCTAGAGATCAATTACCCTAACACCAAACTGATACTTTTGCACTCGACGCGCGTTTCGCTAACAAGGTTAGCATCTTCAGGAGAAGAAAATTGATACTTTGAGCTTTTACTTCATAAAAGTTAGTTTCTTCATAAAAGAATATGCGGAATTAACTGAGAAAATAACAATAATGTTATCAATAAAACATGAAACATGACAAACACATTTGTCTGTTTTATCTAATTTACATAAAAGAATCTTTCAGATAGAAAATGAAATGAAGTCAATTTTTCAAACCAACCATATCTGGATTGGAATCATGAGCTGGAGAATACGGAACCACCCTCAAAAAGCAGCCAACTCTTTCATTTCTGACATTAAATTATGCAAAAATAGTGAGTGAATCGAGGGAACCAAACTCATCATCATGAGTTTCAAATACGGGGCATCCATTTTATAGAAAGAAAAAGAACATTCCTAACATCAAATCCATCAGAAACGGTCTGCGAATCAGAAAATCAAAACTTTTCATTCTCAACCCATTTTTTTTCTGGAGTGAAATCATAAGCTAGAAATTTCAGGACAATCTTTATATGACGAAAAAGTACCCAATTCTCTTATTTTTCATATTGAATCCTTCAGAGAGACAAAGCGAAAAAATATTAACCTGAATATTATGGATTGAAATGGGCTTAAGAATGAGGAAGAAGTTCGAAGCACCCAATTTTATTATTTCTCACATAGAATTCATCAGAAACGTTAGCAAATCGGGAAAAAACGAACTTTACATCCTCAACTACCTATTTTGGAGGGAAATCATGAGCTAAAAATTAGGTCAAGGGTAAATGGTGAAGTCATCATTTCTGAAAACTGCTAACGATCAGAAAAATTGAATTTTTCCTCTTCCACCCGTGAACATGCTAATTTCTAAATAGTTTACTAAACGGATAAGTAGGCGATTCCAGTCAACTGAATCGTTATGATTTCATGTCCACATAAGGTAGGATTTGAATTCCACCAATCAAAGTGAACAAAATACTTGGTTATCATAAAAAACCTTGTAGGAACGTCAAAATTCTGATCTGTCTATCTAATCATAAAAATTCTTCAAGGAAACATCTTCAAAAATCAATTCAGGGAATTATCTCTAAGTTTGAATCGTCACAGGTGATGTTTTTTTCTGGTGGAATTGAGGGACTCATATCTACTCTGGTTAAGGAGTACGCCTTCTGAGATGATCCACTTCATAGTTGTTGATTTGAATATCACCAACACCGAATTTTCTTTGTACTTTTTTTCAACGACTGAAATATATCTTTTCAGGTACTAAGTATTAATTTTAGGATCTCGATAAATATAAAAATAAATTTCAAAAAAATACTCTACCTAAAATATGTTATCAAAATGATACATGAAAAATAGTTCTGAAGTATTTACCTGGTCGAAAAAAAAAATTAAGTGCATAACTGAATGGATATTGGCCACATCGCCCTCGGACGTTTGAGCCTCGCCTACGGCAACTTGCTCGAACTTTGTCTTCGTGCGATATTGCCACTATATCCACTCTTGTTGTTTCCATTCTAAAGGTAGCGTTTATAGAGTGGATCATGAGCTACAAAATAAGGGACAACTTTCATTTGATGAAAAAGCTGCCATTATTCTCATTTCTGACATCAGAAATGGTGAGCGAATCGAGAAAACCGAACTCTTCATACTCAACCTACCTATTTTGGCAAGGCATCTATAAAAAAACTGCTAATGATCAGAAAAATTGAATTTTCCATTCTAAACGTAGCGTTTCTAGAGTGGAATCATGAACTACAAAATACGGGACAACCTTCATTTGATGGAAAGGCAGTCATTTTTCTCATTCCAAGCTCATAAGAAATGGTGAGCGAGTAGAAATTCTTGTCCTTCATCTACAATCTTCAAGTAGTGTGTTGGTCAGAAAAACACACTAAAAAATTGCTCTCAAGAGATGGCAATAAATATCATTTAACGACAACCGCATTTTGTTGCATGAAGGCGCGACAATTGTTTGAATCTCTGTCAGATATGAAATTATAAAAAAAATAATTCTCTCGCATGATTGACAAAAAAACGGTAGTATGCATATTTTTCATCATATCCGACAAATCAAAATCCAAATATAACATTGCCAAAATTTCATTTTCACAGAATGATGAACAAGGCTTTGAAGATTTTTTATAACAAAATATGGGACACTCCTTCTATCTCCCTTCACACTTCAACAAATCATCCCACCATTTTTGAATTAATTCAATTTGAAAATAGAAAACTTTCATTCAAATTATGTGAAAATTTTCAGCATAACAATCAGAATTTTACTAAAATTCCATCTATTAATAATAATAATAATAATAATTGATTTTATTGCTACATAAAAATACAGAAAATAAAAAAAGTACAAGGACAGATAATACAAAGTAAGAGTAGCAAATGGCATCGTTCGCTTTTTTTCATTGTGACAATGATAGAATAGCGCTCTTCCACGCAACCACATAATGGGGCCAGTTAGTAATACTAACTCAACCCCAAGAGAGAAAAACAAGAATATTGACATATAATTATCATAACTAGACATATCATTACGAGACTATATGGTATATCATACTAAAAAAAACATTCAGACATAAAGGTTATAAATCTAAGGTTGAGGTTCCATCTAACAGAATACTCAATTCATAATCATTCTACTAGAAATAATCAGAACTCTCATTTACTTATCATATACAGCAATTTAGGAAAGAACAATCCCATCTCAATTTAAAAAAAATTCCAAATTATTCTCTGAAAGTATTTAGCGTATATTTGGAAAAAATAGATGATATCATTTTCTTCTTGCACTTGCTAACCACTTCTCTAATTTCATTTATTCCAATGATTGTTAGTTTTCGATAATCCTCGATTGATTTTGACATTAATATCAATAATTTATTGACCACTTCAATTATTTTGGTATTTATTTTTATTTGCTCTCGATACTCATACAATCAATTCAGTCATGAACCGTTTTTTGTCAAAACAGTAATTGTATACAGGTACATCTATACGAATCAAAATTACCGATTACGAGAGACTGGCCTATTTCGGTTTACTACTCTTATTTTTCCGAAACAGAATTTACGACTGTCATCACTCATTGTTCCAATCTGTTTCGGAAATTGTTACTGGATTCGTTTTTACGATCGGGGTGCCGACTAAATAGGGTAACAGCCTAGGTTTGTAACAAACCAAAACGCAGAAAGGGGAATAAGGATGCTCTGAGGGCCATGAAAGAAGGTACTAAAGAAATAAGGGAGAGATGGAGACTACTTTTGACAAAGGAGGGGTCTCACGAATATCGTTTGCCTGTTGAAATGTAAACCCATTCAATTTAATGAATCAGATGAACTTGACATTGTTTACTGTCCAAGGTAAATTTTCACTGATCACAATAGAAAAGAATCGAGAATGTTCATCTTGTTCCTTTCAGCCTGTTCTGATTGAGAAAATTGATACTGAACGAAGGGGTGTTATATTATTATCAGTATATTTCACAATCTATAAGGTATTGGGGCAATCTATTTCTTGGGAAGATTGAGGGAAACTTATTGGACTTCAAACAGACTTCATCACAAATATTCAGGAACTTATCTTTTCGAATTATCCTTATCAGAGTTGTGATATTGAAGTAATATTAAATGCGTTGTAATATCATGAATCAATCCACTATTGACTGACAAAAAAAAATTACAATAAGAATTTTTTACTCAAGTAGAAATCCAATGAAATCAGTTAATTTGAAGTCATCTGATCGAATACAACCAATAAGAACAAAGTTATACTGAAAAGATCCCATGGGCTCTTTTCACTTCATTATGTTATTGCCATGAATACGTACAAATTGATTCATTTCGATTTTGACATATCTTGGTGAATTATATTTGGTTCCCATAAATGAAGGAACTTCTGTAAACCCAAAATTATCTCGTGAAACAATCTTTAGAAACTGTCCGGATCGCAAAAATTCAGAGAAGATTTCGAAAAAATACGAGAAAATTATGGTAGCTGATGAATTGGATGAAGTAGAAAATGAATATGTCACATTGAACACTAGCTCCTCATCGAACCCTACCCTACATGAGCAAAGGACAAAATTTTTTGGGAAAGAAAAACTGAGGTCTATCGAAATTCTTGGTCTGAAAGGTTTGAAGAACATGGGTAACACTTGTTTTATGAACAGTGTGATCCAATGCTTATCAAACACAAGATGGTTGATGGAATATTTCAGAAGAAACGACTTCATGGAGGATATTACCAACAACATTTCTAATTCTGAAGAAACCCTAGTAGAAACGTTCGCCAAGCTGATAAGGGAATTATGGTCAGATGATTCAGCTAATAGTGTGGTGGATACAACATTACTGAAAATCCAGATTCAAAAACTCGCCCCTTGCTTCAATGGTTCCGCCCAACAAGACGCCCAGGAGTTCTTACTATGTTTACTGAAGGCTTTACACGAAAACGTAAATCGAAGGAGAAAGGAAAAACTTGAACGTATTCAGATTAAAACTGATGAAAATTCAAGTGACGTTGAAAACGCTCGAGAATCTTGGTTGAGTGACACCGAAAAAGCAAAAGAATCATGGTCGAGGTACCTGCACATGGACAACTCGTATATAGTAGACATCTGCGTCGGCCAATTAAAATCGACGTTAAAATGCACACATTGCGGGCACTGTTCTGTAACCTTCGACCCCTTTTGGGACCTGTCGCTACCTATTCCACAGAGAACCGATCAGCTCAAATTATCTCAGTGCTTGGATTCTTTCACCAGAGAGGAGACGTTGGATGGGGATGAGAAGCCGACGTGTTCCAAGTGTAGAGAAAGGCGAAAATGTACATTATCGATCCACAAGTTCCCTCGTGTGTTGGTGATCCATCTCAAACGTTTTTCTCCAACGGAGAGATCCAGAGGAAAATTGAATGTCACCATCGATTTTCCGCTGGGAGGTCTAGACATGAGCAATTACGCTGCAGACAATGGAGCCCATTGCCCTTACAAACTCTACGCGCTCTCCAACCATAGCGGCACTACGTACAGCGGCCACTACACGGCTTACTGCCGACACCCTTACTCCGAAACGTGGTACGAATACAACGATTCCCATGTGTCACCGATCTGTTCAAAATCTCTTGTAAGTGGCGAGGCGTACGTTTTATTCTATGAACAAGAAAACACTTATGAACAGCAGGAAACGGAATTTTCTCCTTGACATTATTTTATATTTTATTCTATTTAATTTATTTTCACTTTTTTTTTATTCATTTATTCTTTTTATTGTTATAATTTTTATTTTTACTTGTGATTTTATATTATATTAACCAGTATATATAATGAATAAATATCACCATTTGGTTGTAATACTATCTGGAATATCAATCAAATTATAGAATCAAATATACCATGTGCACTTATGAACTTTTGCAATGATAGAAAGTATAATTTAGATGGAAATTGGGAGGCGGAAGAATTGGGATCAATTTCAAAGGATTGCGCTGTGAACATGGGAACCAAAGATGGTGGAGAGTTTATGGTCAATACCATGTGGAACTTAGCAGGATGAATCGGTTTCTCTTTTAATTTTCATCAAAAATTAGCAAAATATCTTCTATCCGAATAACCATAAAACATTGATAATTGCTCAAAAATTTTATATCACAAGCTTGTTGCTTATATAGCAAACAGACCTCCACCTACGGCATCGATCTGTTTCCTAGCAAGAAGCTTTCAAAATCTGTTATAAAATTCTCGAACGATTATTAATGTCCTTGGTTATTACTACTGAAAAATTTTTGCTCAAGTAGATATTTAATGAAATCATTCAATTTGAAGTCACTGATCGAACACAACCAATCAAAACAAAATTATACTGAATATTTCCCTCATATATAAAATGTCCCATAAGAGCAATGCAATTATCGAAAACTTACAGCGGTAATTGCATTGTATCAAGTCACCATAACAACACATTTGAAACCGTATCGATAGGCGTCAGTAAACAACAAAAATAAATGTCAGATAGACTTCAAAAATAGAAAAACATTTCGCGTTTCGGTGAGTGCTCCAGACAATCTATACAGGAAAGTATAAATGAACAAAAATAACCTTTCCTTGGGAATTTTTTCATTCGTGAAATATTCCAATGAATTACATTCGTGCATAAAAAAGACCAGATAATTTTGCATTGAAGCGTGATATCTGATACAAATTGCATACAAAAGAGCCCTCGTCCTTCGAACTCGGACACCTTCGCCAAAATATGAAAATAAACTTGCAATTTTTAGATATCACACTTTCTTGCAAAATTATCAGTAATTTTTATGCACTCGTGCAATTATAACCGAATATTCCTCTCATATATGAAATGTTCCATAGGAGCAATGCAATTATCGAAAACTTACAGCGGTAATTGCATTGTGTCAAGTCACCATAACAACACATTTGAAACAGTATCGCTAGGCGTCAGTTAACGACAAAAATGGATGTTGGGCTCGTTAAAGATCCCTACCTCTGGTTGGAATACCAGAGGGTTCGGCAAAATTTCCGGTTGGGGGAAGTGTGCTCACCGGCGTCGGTGATTGGCCTTGGTAGCGGAAATAGGCCGACGTTAAATAAAGAATTAAAAAAAAAAAAAATGTCAGATAGACTTCAAAAATAGAAAAACATTTCGCGTTTAGGTGAGTACTCCATACAATCTATGGAGGAAAGTATAAATGAACAAAAAATAACGTTTCCTTGAGAATTTCTTTATTCGTGAAATATTCCAATGAATTACATTCGTGCATAAAAATGACCAGGTAATTTTGCATTCAAGCGTGATATCTTATACAAATTGCATTCGGTTATTTTCATATTTTGTAAAAGAGCCCTCGTCCTTCGGACTCGGGCACTTTCGCCAAAATATGAAAATAAACTTGCAATTTTTAGATATCACGCTTTCTTGCAAAATTATCGGTAATTTTTATGCACTCGTGTAATTAAAACCGAGAAGATCCCATGGGCTCTTTCAACTTTATTATGTTATTGCCATGGATACATTCAAACTGATTTATTTTGATTTTGACGTTTCAAGTATTAGATATTTCAAAATGTCACCATTTGGTTGTAACATTATCTGGAATATGAATGAAATTATAGAATCAAATATACTAAAAATTACAGTTTACAGTCAAAAATTTGTATGGAAAGCATTTATGAACTTTTGCAATGATAGAAAGTATCATTTAGATGGAAATCGTGAGTCGGAAGAATTGGCGTCAATTTTGAAAGATTGCACTGTGAACTGAGAGCTAAAGATAGGAAAGAGTTTACTTCAAAACCATGTGGAACTTAGCAGGATGAATCTGTTTTTCTCTTAATCTTCATCAAAAATTTTCAAAAAATTCTATCCGAATAACGCTCGAACATTGATAAATGTTCAAAAATTTCGTAACAACTTTCTCATGCTTTTTGCTCGTAGGAAACAGACCTCCGCCTACGGCATCGGTCTGTTTCCTAGCCACAAGCTTTCAAAATCTGTTATAAAATTTTCGAACAATTATAAATGTCCTTGGGTTATTTGTACTGATAATTAGAAGGGTTCCGTCATATAATAGGCTCAGTAACAATTTATTCGGTAATACTTCGGTCGCTATGAGCACCTTTTTTTAAATTTTTTTTGTGGAACTTACGTAACTCGGTCTCCTCTACAAAAAATGTAAATGAAATAATCGGCGGTCTCTTATATTTTCGGAGATACAGGGCCTTTTTGTAGTAAAACTTCACAATTTTCCACATCAAATTTCTGATGTTTGAACACACAAAATTTCTCCTTCTTCTGATCAAACACCACACACTCTCTTATTTACTCGTTTTTAACATTTTCAAGCATAAAAAACAATTAGTTTTCAAAAAAATGCAATTATTTTCAAACCATAACCAATTTGTTGTGATGTCATAGTGCAATGACAGTCGAAAGTGATGTATTTGCAGTGTTGCCGCTCTCATTGTTATTGTTGAGAACTGAATGCATTAATGTTGACTTTTGGAGAAAGTTTGATTTTTTGAGAAAATAATGGTTTTTTCTGCTTAAAAATGTTGAAAACGAGTGAATAAGAGAGTGACTAATGTTTGATCAGAAGAAGGAGGAATTTTGTGTGTTCAAACAACAGAAATTTGATGTGAAAAATTGTGAAGTTTTACACCAAAAAGGCCTTGTATCTCCGAAAATATAAGAGACCGCCGATTATTTCATTTATATTTTTTGTAGAGGAGACCGAGTTACGTAAGTTCCACAATAAAAATTTCAAAAAAAAGGTGCTCATAGCGACCGAAGTATTACCATTTCTTCTCCCAAAGATGTAAACTATGTTAGCGTCAGGTGCGAGTATCATCTGTTTGGTGTTGAGGAAATTGATTTCTGAGAGTTTTCATTCTAATCACAGGTTTCAATCTCATCTAATATTTTCCTGCTCATCCAATCAAACCATTACAGGGATTATTAAGAAAATGGCAAGAGAGCAGGAACCTTGTAAGCGTATATAACTATTAGATATGGCTCATAGATGAACAACCGATCAGATAACAAGAGCTCAATGGTACTCATTCTATACAGTGATATTTGTTAGAATTAACTTCTTTCCTACCAGGTTTTCATAATGATACAAATTTTTGTGTAACATCAAAACGTTTAAAAAAAAAGTTGGATGAAGATTGAATATATATTCAATAATATAATATTCTTCATTAATGACATAATTGGATCGTTTGGAGGTCACTATTTGTCTCTGTTTGCGGATGATATGGTTGTAGCATCTTCATCTGACAATTTCGATGATCTGAGTGCTGCTGCATCTACTTCGGTTCGGAAAATGCAAAATTATTGTTCGCTTAATGGTTTGGTGTTGAATGTTGAATAAAAGTCTCCTAGTAAAATTTCATTACAAAAGTATCGAGCAAAAGCAATTTGTGAAGTTTCTTGGAGTTTTCCTAGATTCCCAACTCTCCTGGTCAGTACACGCTAGTCATGTTCTCAGGAAACTCTCAAAATAATAATAATAATACGTCTTTATTCACCATAGCAGATACAATAAACCAATCATAATAAGAAATAATACAATGGTGAATAGGCGGAGTATCAGCCGAGGCTGTTTTTCAACTCAACATGAAAACAAAACATTGTTTTGTTTTGCGGCAGCTCCGATCTAAAGTCAGTATCGATTTGTTACGATTATATTACTTCGGATATATTCACTCATGTCTGAGCTATAGCGTCGTCTGCTGTGGAAACTGTTCGAAAGCACACGATATTCTTATCCAACAAAAACGAATAATTAGAACGGTGCTATTCAAACCACGTATTTCCTCTTGTAGAACACTCTTTTCTGAATTAAGTATTTTAACCTTTCCCTCCTCTATTTACATTTTGAACTGTGTGAAATTCGTTAAAACAAATGCAACATATTACACAAATAATAGGGAGCGACTCCAGCACGAGTACCACCTAAGAAGTAACAACAATTTTCAAATACCTCAGCACAGATTGTCCTTGGTTGAGAATAGTCCAGTTGTCATGCCAATCAAGCTTCATAACAAGTTACCTAACTATATCAAATCAATTGAGAATATTAAAACATTCGAAGCCAAAGTGAAGGAACTACTTCTTCGCGAGTCATTCTACTCTCTGTCTGAGTACTTAGCATATAAAATGTGATACTCGTATCTCAGGAGTGTATCAATTCAAGTTTCTTTTTTTATTTTTCTGTGATATTTTCAGTAATTTTGTGATGTTTGTATATACACTATCATTTGACGGATCCGATGCTTGTATTCTCAAGTCTATGGAAATAAAGGATATTATTATTATATTATTATTATTATTATATAATGGCGGAGGAGCAGCCATTTCAGAGCTACGATTATTCTGTTACTTTCATTAGGAAACAGATCTTCGAAAATCAGTATTATATTCTGGTTACATTAGTGAGGTTAATTTTGAATTCTTGAGCAGATGATACGAACAACAACTGAAGCAATTAAATCACTGTTTGTTATACTATTTTATTCACAATTATTCAAAAAAGCATTATAGATTGAATATAGACCACTTCCATGAAGCTCCCAACCATTAGTCATTTTTTTTAAATAAAAACATCTTTCGAACAATCTGTTCAGGTCAGTCTCAAATTACCTACACAGTAGGTTTCGGTTGGCACCTGTCAGAAAACAACTACTCCCCTGGCTAATACCACGAAGGGCATTGAATTATATCCGACCGGTGCCAGTGCAGGTTTCTTCACAGAAGTAAATCCTGCATTTGCTTTCGTCGATACAAATGAATTTTCAATTATAGGGACGGACACACTTGCAGACCGGTTTCGGGCTATTTGGCCACTCGTCAGTGCAAGGCAGTGCCATCATCAACATAAAGTCGATGATTTCCCATAATTAAAAATCAAACTCCTTCACGAGTATCAAGCCCCGGCCAAAGCTGATGCGAACAACGAAGTTATTACGCCATCTACCAATGGACGAGGTATTCCAGAAGCAAACCGAATTCGCCCATTCCTCCTGCGAGGAAAATGTAAAAACACTTGACATAGTCAGTGGGCATACTTGAAGACTGGCGTTAAATCAAATCATCTTTCGAACAATCACTGAGCAGATTGTTATGTTGATGATGGCACTGCCTTGCACTGACGAGTGGCCAAATAGCCCGAAACCGGTCTGCAAGTGTGTCCGTCCCTATAATTGAAAATCAATTCCTTCATTTGTATCGACGAAAGCAAATGCAGGATTTACTTCTGTGAAGAAACCTGCACTGGCACCGGTCGGATATAATTCAATGCCCTTCGTGGTATTGTTCGAAAGATGATTTGATTTAACGCCAGTCTTCAAGTACGCCCACTGACTATGTCAAGTGTTTTTTTTAAATACAATTCGCATACGTTCTAGTAGTAATTGATGCGTTAGAAATACCAATTCTATTCCATATATCTGAGGTGTTTCACGAAGATTACGACAAATAAGCAATGGCAGTGTTACCTATTGAAATAATGTTTTTTCCGTTAACCGGTTGACGAACATTAAACCTCAGAAGTTGAAACTTCTGCGAGCAATGGATTAACGAGGCCTTACGTTTCAACGTGCGAGTCCCAGTACGGTGGTCTGGCGGAGAATCGAACCATGGTCTTTCGCTGAGAATAACAACATTTGAAATGGACTGGTCGCGAATGAAGTCCGTGGATGTGTAATGTCTACTTGAAACATGAAATATATTGAAAATAAACTCCCAAACGATTTTTTCTCCTTCATTTCATGAAATTACTTAGGATGACTGGGAAAGGGAAGGTTTACAATCCCCAACAAAAGTTTAATTTCTCTCCCGAAAAATTGCTTAACTCTGGCTATGGCCTCGGAAAGCAATATATATTTTCTACGGCCACATAGAAAAGTAACACATATCGCACTCTCTGCTCCCATGGAAAGTGACTTTTATTCTTACTCGTGCGAGAAGTTACTTTTTGTACTATTGCGGAAAGTACTCAACGCACGACTGTCAATAAGCCGTCAAACCCGTGATTCCTGTAAGATTGTCAGGTGTAACTATCAGTTGCTCTTCCTTATTTATATTATTCGCCTAAGAACTGGACTAAAAACTCATTATTTATAAATGAAGAAACGAAAAAAAAAGTGTTGACGTCGAAAATCGTACCCACAACCTTGCGGTTATCTTACCGGATACTCTAGACAAGTGAGCTAATTCAGATTTGAATTAGCGTTATCAGAGATAGGTACTTATATCTCGTAAGTCGATTAACATTAATCTAATTATTATATTCTTTGTATTTTCATTTGATTAAAACAAAATTAACCTATTTTGTAACGAGAGCTTATAACTGTTTATTAATTGTAAATTTGTGTACACTTTTTCAAAAAAATTCTCTCTTTCATGTTTTATGCTTGTTTTATGATAATTTCAATAATTCTGAGTAGAAATATAGGATGAGAAATTGCGAAGCACGTATAATTTTTTGAATAGAATTTTTGAGAAAAAGTCTTATTTTGCTTCAAGTTTGGGTCAATTATTCAAAAAAATAATGAGATATCGATTGAAATCTGTCGAAAAGGATCAAAAACCATTACAAAAATGAGAATACTTTTTATTAGTAGTATTCACATTGTAGATTTCTTTCTTTCTATATTTTTCCATATACGTGATAGTAAAAAATGGAAATTAAATCTGATTTTATGATGTTTAACTCTTTCTATTCATCATATTTTTATTCCAAGGAGGATTTTGTTGCAGACCACTGTAATCAAACATAGACTGTCACAAATAAAACGTAAGTTAGTCAGGCAACTCCATATACACGATCTGATATTTACATACTGTTTTATGAAATAGGTGGTCGTAGGAAAAATAGTGTACATTAATCATGCTACAATATTTCCCACTCCTTTGAAAAATGTCACTTTCCGCACTATTAATACACTATTTCTCGAAAGAAATGATCCAATTTTGGCTTCGGTATGTGATATACTATTAAAAATAGCTCTTTAGTTTCTTCACGACAGGAACAGGATCAGTTACGAGATGATACACTTCCATCCAATATATTTAAGCGTTAGGCCCTTCCACTAGATCCTCGCAATCAACGGATGAAGTTACTCAATTTGATTCATTGTGGCGCCACTGGTCGTATATCACTTGTAATTTGAGAATTATGGCTTTCCTTCGGTTGTAGAGACGTGCCCCAAATAAAAATCTCGTCAATTTAACAGGAAGCAGAGATTAAAATGAACGGGATTTATTGAGACAAAGCGATGGGGGATGAGGGTCTTTAATTTTGGTACGTTTCGAAAAAGGTATAATCTATCGCTTCAGATCCATCCTACGGTTTTCACTCGATTTTAAGGGGAAGGGGTAAACGGTGTCACTTCTCCGTTACGGCGATTAACGGTGTGAAAAATTGTCAGTGTTAGGGACCTTTCTAATGATATATGTGGCAACATTGTAAAATATTAATTTGTATTATAATATTCAATATTGAGGAGTTAGTATGTATCCAGCAAGCAATATATCTATTTAGTAAAGTGTTCCTGTGAAAGCAGTTATTTTATTACCCTCCCAAATAATAACCATTTGTGAGGACGTAACAGTCAGAAATATATATGAGATAAATGCCATCAATAGACCAGGCAAGTTGTGTATTCACAAAACAAAAATTGTTAACAGCACTTTGATGATGGGGAATGGTTAAGTGGTCTACACTTGATGTAAAAAAAACTCTCTGAAGAAGGAAATGAGTTTGTAAAAAAGTATTTTTGACGAAAAAATACATAAGCTCTGGAACCATTCGATTCATTATTATGCAGAAAATTGTGGTTATTAAAGACATAACAAAGAATATTTCTACGGAATTCCATCGAAATATTCTTTGTTATGTCTTTGATAACCACAATTTTCTGCATAATAATGAATCGAATGGTTCCAGAGCTTATGTATTTTTTCGTCAAAAATACTTTTTTACAAACTCATTTCCTTCTTCAGAGAATTATCTTAAATCGTTTTTCCAGGGCTCATTCTCTTCCTTTTACTATAGTTTCCAATTATGAAATAAAATATGATGATCTCCACTCAAAAACACACTCAAAAATGGAATAAACGATGAATATAGTATTCGCAACTGTGAATTTGTTAATAAAGTCGATTATTCATTGAAATTTTCGAAAATTTCGCAAATCGAATCACATCATTCAATTCTACGAAAAGAATACAATGAAAACTCTGTTTCATTTTCTGGTGCAGGATATTTGTGTTGAATGGAATTGATGGAAGAAATTACAATACAAATGAAAAAAAAAAGGTTTCCTCCAATTTTCAGTGAAATAAGTTATGATTCAATTTTTTTCGGAAAATAATTTGATTTTCAAAATCTCCACAGTCACTTTATTATGTGCCGTTAATAATTTTTGTTTTTTCGTTTGATGAAAATAATTTATCTCGCTTGGTCTATCAAGTCCAAATTTCAATTTCCAGTGAACAACTCATTTTTATGCTGACAGACTGTTACTTGATGTAGTCTGAGTTATTGTGCTGTAATCATTATAGGGTCAGAATGGCTTTAAAGGCATCTCATTTGAAAATAATTTTGTAAACCACACCACGAACGAGACTCAAATAATAGCATACCCACAACACAATTCGAAGTCTTTTTTGTTATTTTCAGAAAAATTTGTGATGTTTATTGTAGATACTTTTCTAATAATATACAAATTTGTAAGTTGCCTGCTAGACTTTTCACTTTTTGCCAAATCTTGAAACCTTTTTCACATCTCATATCTTTCACGAAACCATATTCGAGGAGCCGAATTTCGCATTGTTTGACAACGGAAGCCCATTTGGTTTTCGAAACGTTAAAAAAGGTGAGTAGTTCTTTATTGAAATGAGTTTTTTTTATTCTTCATAGACAATTTTGAGTACTACGCCAATTTTTTGATTGATTTGGTGTAATTCCTATTCAGAAAAAGCAGTTTTCATTGAAGGAGCAACATATCAAGAAAGACTTGTATAGATTATATTATTATTTACTCATATTTCAGAATTCAGTAGGTGAAAAATCCATCGAATTTCGACGGGACGAAAAGTATATAGGAACCTACTCAGATTCTCCTTCGAAAAAATCCAAGCTTTCTTATATCTACACAATAATACCAGTTCTCAAACCAAGCAATGAAATATCTATCTTTTTTTTCTCTCACGTACTTGCGTTCGTCTCACGTAGACAAATTCATTCTCGTAAATAATAATAAAAAGTAGATGAAGAAAAGGAAAGGACGAAGTTCAGCTCAGGCTGCTTTACAACTTAACCCAAGGGATAGCATGTATTATAAAAAATATGAAAATATATCCAATATGAATTGATAAGTGTGAGTGATACATGAACCAACTTAAAGAAACAATAGCTATAATTTCGAAAATGAATTTTGAAGAACTATTTTCAACTTATATGGGATACCATATAAAAATATATAGCACAACATACAGAGAGATGAGACAAAATACCAAGTGAAAGCCATATGAGCAAAGCATTATGTGAATATATAAACCATTCAAAAGAGTTGAGATACGTTTCAACTCTTCCTTGATATCATAAATAGTGTACGAAATCTCTGGGCAGAGTATCATATTGTTTGATGGAGCTGTAAATAAAATTACGAGTGGAGCAAGCTGTTAGGTATTTTGGAATGACAAAGGTGTAACGGTTTCGTGTTCTCGGATCACTCTGGTTTTCAAAAGATTTCTTATTCTTCTTTCTTAGATAAAATTTGTCATTTTATAAAAATTTATGCTCATTGACGAGACGAGTAGGTGGAGCTGCTACGTTTTGGCAATCTCGGTAACCAACCTGCCCGCCCCCTCGAAATTTAGGGGATATATGTATATATATATATATATATTTTTTTCTCTCACGCCATGAAAATAGACGTATTAAGTTGTTCTGTATTATTTGTGAGCCATTTACATCAGATTGTATCAAAACAGGCCTGTAGATTATATCACAATATGCTAATCTTGATGATATCAGGGTTCCGTAGTTCCAATTCTAACTTGGAGGTCATTATGCTTCTATTTTGATGGAGTTGGCAAATTTTAAAGAATGGCAACATTCCCTGCTGGAATATTAGTCAATCTCTTCAACAGATCTGAAATTATTGACTGTATGGGTCACCATATAACATATTTTATTAATTAGTTTTTAAGTCATTTATTGTATTATTGATGTATTAGTCGTTGACTAAATAAACGATCTATATATATATATATATATATATATATATATATATATATATATATATATATATATATATATATATATATATATATATATATATATATATATATATATATATATAGAGAGACTTATTTGGGTTGCAGTCTGGGGATGACAATTAGGCTGTTCTCTTTGTTTTTGTCGAGCTTTCGAAAATGTTTATTTTCTTTCTCAAGACTAAAACGTGAAAATCAATTAAAATTATTAAAAATGAATGACATATTTCACTTCCCGATCTTCGAGAAACATGTCATTCATTTTTAATAATTTCAATTGATTTTCACGTTTTAGTCTTGAGAAAGAAAATAAACATTTTCGAAAGCTCGACAAAAACAAAGAGAACAGCCTAATTGTCATCCCCAGACTGCAACCCAAATAAGTCTCTCTACATAACGCATACAGTCACAATTTCAAATAAATATATATATATATATATATATATATATATATATATATATATATATACAAGATGAATTTTTCTGGGTTTTTATCCGTTAGGTATTTTCTGATTCGTTCGACGTTTCGAATTCCATTTTGAATTCATTTTCAAGAACTGTGAGACGAATATCTGTCCATACCGTCCTGGTCAATCACTCCCCTTACGAAGCAACCAAGCAAGAGCTAGCAAAGACTTCAATTGTCTGTTCTCCACGGAAACTGGTATTTATAATGACTCTCCTCAGTCATTATCCGACTGCGTCCGATATTATATATATATATTATATATATATATATATATATATATATATATATATATATATATATATATATATATATATATATGTTTTGTTTTCACAATTCGCTTTCCTAAGACATGTCAAGCTCTTGATTTCATTTTTTATGTAGACGTGCACTCTAAACGGCACTTTAGAAATTGCTGATAACCTAGTAACTACAGCAAATCAAAGTACAACATAGCTTTCTGGGTAATGTTTTTGGATTAATTGGAGCTTAGAACGTTTCCTTCGATGAATTATTACCTTTTGTCCCGGAAGTTTTGATATTAATCAATCTGAGAACTTCATGAATGATGGACGAGTCAGGGTTCACAACCCAAGAACAATATTGTCTTCTATCAAGGAAGATGTGGAAAGCGGTATCCGAGTTATTTTTGGATTACTGCAGAATTACATTTCAGCTACGTTGTGGTGTTCGGAGATCCGTGAAATCAATTTGATCCCAATAACCACGCGCACATATACTGGAAGAAATGTGGGTTCAGGTGGATAAATGCGGGGTTTTATTGAAAAAACACAAAACATATAGGTGCATTGAAACATTACGATCCCAACAATTCAAAACCTTCAATCATACAAAATCATACTGAATTCATTTTCATGAAGAGTCATTCATAAATGGAATGAAAAATGATTTTTGTGCGTTTTCTCAAGTTAGTGCAAGCGCTGCGAGACATTTCGTTTGAAAAAACCGATGACCTCATTCTGATTGATGATTTGAGTTTAGAAAGACTTAATTAATGGTATTGTGGAGGTTGCCGGACGGAATTATGGTCCAGTTTTTTTTTCGGTCCTATATAATAGTTTTCGCTTCCATCGCTGTAGCTGCGAAAAAAAAAATATTATTGACTATTAACACCTGGTTTAGGTAAGGTATGGAGAAAAACGGCATGATCTAATTCAATTAAAATTTAATAAAAAAGTGGTTTACCTATTAATAAGTAGTGAAATATTCATTCAGGTAAGTTTTGACAATTATTGCCGATGCATTTGCAAAGGAAAATACAATTGATTTCGCTTTTTCTACAAGTGCAAAACATTGTCAGGCATTCAGCATTGAATTTGCAACGCCTGATCAAAGAATTTGTCATAGGTGGTTTTGCCATTTGCACCGGGTACAACTTTCCATCTCGTCTTTCATAACCGAATTGGAGTAAGTTCGGAGGCCCATGTATTGCAGCCCTCAAGCAATGTATATACAAAACATCAAAAGTTCTAATAATTTCAGATACATTTGAATTGAATCCCAGCTTGAAAGATATTTTTTGGCTGATCCTTCAAACCAAATTCCTCAAAAACTATTATTCGATAGCTTATGCTAATAGTGGATGTTGAGTACGAAAACATCGGAATCTGCACAATTTATAAAAACTTGTTTGATTCCTTCACGAACAGCAACAAAAATGTGGCTGAAAATCCTTCAATCTGCTTCTGGAGAGACAAATGAACATATTTCGACGGAAAAGGTTTCATTTTCTTTTTAATTATTATTGTAATAGTTCATTAATAATGTTACGAAATTTTCTAGTCGCTCGTAAACGCAGAATAATATGAACAATTCAGAAGACCTATCACCTTGGAGCTTGAAGATTTTTTGGAGTCTTCATATCCACCTGTAATGGCCAGCTGGGATGTTGGTTGAAGGACTCGATATAAATATTTGTAGTCAGTTTCAGTTAGTTTCGGTTTAGCAGTGTCTGAGGTGTTCTTTTTTTTAATGATTTATTCAACGTCGGCCTGTTTTCCCTACCAAGGCCAATCATCGACTCCGGTGACCACATTTCCCCCAACCGGAAATTTTGCCGACCACTCTGGTATTCCAACCAGAGGTAGGGATCCTTTACGAGTCCAACTACCATGGACTCAGGACCGCCGCGCCGGCTTTACGACTTCTCCAAAGGACAGCAATTCCTCAATATATCTTGTGTTCATTGATATATTGCCTGCGAGCTATGATATAATACTTTGCTGCAGTTTTATGAGCTTTCGACGCGGTCTTTTCCTGCTGCTTAGCTTCAGATATCGAATGACTAGTCAACATGGAGAGCTAGGCCATGCCCGTGAGGTATTTTTTTCATCATTCTTCTGTTGATTAACTATCATGATTGTAACGGTCATAGAATCTTCGCCACTTAATGTTCCCTTGGAAGTTCTTGTCACAGTGTCTAAGATTTTTCAACAAACATATGTTTCGATTTAGTTAGGTACGTGGTGAATGAATTCGGCTAGAGCTGTATGTTGCGGTGTCTTTCTGTTCGTTACACTGATATATATATATATATATATATATATATATATATATATATATATATATGTATATCACTAAACACCGCTAATGCTTCATGGAGTGTATTGCCTGACAATTTTAGATTTTGACTGCTTAATGAGGCTTGTATGAAAGTCTTCCATTTCGGCGTGAATGTGCATTTCTTCGCGGCATCTTCTATTAGAATTTCATCACACAACTTTTTCTCTGGTATAAGTTCAGTAGTGGATAGTTCCTTCCGTAATTTCTTAGCACACATGACGATTTTGCTACAGTCTAGCCGACGTACACGTTCAGCTATTGCCTTAATGAACTTCCTGCCATGAAAACCAAAGAAGATTGCTTCCTCTCAGTAAGATATGAGAATAAAACCTTGTCACCAAATTTATTGATCAGCATCACTTTGAGATCACGATCAGAACTACATCCTCTACTTCAGCGAGTACAGTCATGCGTTGAGCCAAGTATGTCAATTCAAAAGCGGTCGTCGAAACACCGTCTTTTATATCCGCCATTAATTTGTCAAAAGCAGTCAGTAACTGTATTTGTGATATTTGTTGTTGGTCGACCTCTTTCGTTACTAGAAGATATTGGTAATGAAACGTAATTGCTTTAACACGACGTATGATATTGGAAGTTTCTGCAAACAAATCTTCCGGTGTTTCGTATAACAAATTTTTGTGAAAATTTCATAGTATTATCAACGCATTGGATAAAGCTGCTGAAATTTCAGTTAAAAGATGACTTTTTCTTATTTTGGTTTTCGTCGTATACCACAAATGGAACATCATGAGTCACTCGACGAATCGCTGTTGCTTCTTTTTGATTTGCAGGTCAGTTGATGATCCAGCTACGCCCTGTGTTGTTGATGAAGCTCTTTCTTCCAGCTTCCTATGTAGTGACGACGACGAATTTTTTATTCGCTGATATAGCTGGCCATGCAACTTTTATACCACGAGAAGTGTTCTTCATCAGCATTCGGATCAAACAACTTCTCAAATTTGTCTGAAATTTCGTCTCCGCGTCGTCTTGCTGCATTTGAATAGTTTCTTTCGGTTCATTCACCAGTTCAGCATGATTTTTCGTTCGCCTTTTTTTTTAATCTAATAATTGTAGCGATATTTATTCATTTTAAAGAAAGGTGTCACAAAATTCGAAGCACTGCTTTTTTGAATATTGGAAAATGTATCTGTTATAATAATGGATGAAGTTCAGCTATAACTGAAGTCACAAAAACTGTTGAGAAAAGCGCGGCCCGCTTCAAAACTCGAGAGAAGGTATGTGACGCTGGGAAGGAGATTGTTGTTCTAAAATTGTTCTGAAATTGTTCGCTTTCGTTAACCAGCTGACGAACGTCAACCCTCAAAAGTCGAAACATGTGCGAGCAATGGATCAACGAGGCCTTACCTTTTAACGTGCGATTACCCAGCACGGTGGCCCGGCGAGGATTCGAACCCCGGCCTTCCGCTTGATAGGCAGATATGCTAACCACTACACTACCGAGACCACAGATTTATAATAAAACTGACAACGGGCTTTTCTGGCAACTTTCCGTTTCAGGTTTGGAAGGATCTTGCAAAAACATTCCAGTCGGGAAATAGCGGTCAATGGTTTTTGCATTCTATACAACATTTTTTTTCAACAACTACAGCGATGGAATCGAAAACTCCTATTATAGGGCCGAAAAAAAACTGGACCATAATTCCGTCTGGCAACCTCCAAATTATTATTCATCAAGTCTTCCTCAACTCAAATCATCAATCAGAATGAGGTCATCGGTTTTTTCAAACGGAATGTTTCGCAGCGCCCGCTCTAAGTCACGAACAAATATCATTGGAATGCTATGTTTTATTGTGCAGCTTGTCTTTCAGAATAATATTGGGCAGAGTGGTTTGAGGCATATTGTTACTCATCTTGTTATTGAAATATTCTTGTTTTGATAAATTGGCGAATATGGTCATGTGCGTTCCATGGAGTTTAGCAATTCAGTCATTGTTTCATTCGGTTGCCTAGGAGACATCCATGATTACGTGAAGAGGGTGAGGGGAGTCCATTAAAACCCATTTGGAGGGAGCAGAGGCCATTGAAAATTTCACGTCAACTATTCGTAGAATATATATTATACTGTTACGATATATCCTTGGTTTCGTCGATTGAAACACCAAGCAACACTGAACTTATTTTATTATAATCTATCACAATACAATACAACACAATCACTTAAATCGCTCCGATAACTGTCCAATGCTCGGTACTAAAACTCTCTGTACTAAAAATTCTACACTTCAAGTCCTGCACTTAGCAATAACAAAGCTCTTTTCACTTAGCTCCACTTAGCTTTGAATAACTCTGCTCCGAATCTGCTCTGCCACTTTTCTAACTTTGCCCGCGACGAAGTCTCTCCCGTATATATACCTGCGTATGCCTATGATGAATCTTCGCGAATTCTCCACACGCGATTTACGGGTTCCTGGAGAATGACGTTCGCTACGACGCGATCCCTCATCTGCGTTTACGATCTCCTCAGGGCCGGCGCTAGGAGATTCGTAACAATATCTTAAACCCAATATTAATTTTTTTCTTATTCCATCAGTATGAATACCACATAGGATTTCGACAGAATGTAACAATATCTATTTTTATACTTTTTCCACTACAATTTTTGGATGGACACGATACTTCTTCAACTTCTCGTGAATGCAAAACCCGTTGAACGTCTCAGAAGAAATATCTTCTGAGCAACTATTGCTCGAACTTCTGTTGAGCAATAAACAATTAATATTCGCCATCAACTATCGCTCCAACACGGCTACACTTTCCCATACCTATTAAAACGGCTGATTGCCACATAATAAAAAATTATATTATGTCTATAAAATAGTGCAAGAAAGTGACTTGTATAATGATGTATTATCTCTTCGGAGAGAAAATTTAATTTAATGACATTGGCTTTTGTTTGTGAAAAACAGTCAATTTGCTGGTTATTCTTCATTCAATATTCAGTAATCCCGGACAAACAGCTGAGATCAATATCTTTCTCTTAAATAAATATGTGTATCTAAAGAATGTTAGTACAAAAATCTAATAAGGTCCTCCAGTTCCCCAGTAAAGATTGAATTATCTTCGTAATTACTGCTTCCGAAATCCATTTCATTTTCATCTTATTCATCTGGAGCTCATATAAACAGACTTTCATTTGAGTGAGGTTAATAAGCTGAAATGAATATCTGCTCGATGTTCAGCCCTCGAAATTGTCCGACTAATTATATCCGGTAGTAGCATTATTTGACTCTAGATCAATACGATACACAGCATTGAAAACGGCGTTTGATCAGAATGTTGAATTGAATATGGACCAAACCATCTGGTGAACATGTATGAACCAAAACGTTGTTGTGTTTATTTGTAGGCTCTGTACCTGAAATATGCATCAATAACCATGATTGCAGTAAAGCATTCTGTTATGTTAATTACTAACATAAGCATGGATCGGTTCAATTCACTACACCAAAGAGAAAATTATTCCATTGTAGAAACAGTTATACGTAGAATGACAGTTCATTATTCCATCGTCCAATGAAATATCAATATGAAATATATCAGTGATCTTATATCTAAATGAAAACATATTCAGCTCGATTATAATGGCCAACATAAAGGCTTGGTCCGATATAATCAACGTACATATTGATCCAAGAAGCAGCACACTGGAACACAATTACACCAGGGCTGCAATAGGAACAGAATATAATTGCAATATAGTTCAGCAGTTTATGGTCGTTTTACCAATACCATTGCAGATTCCAGCACCCACGGGGCGATTACGTTCCATCATTATTTCAATGGAATCAATCTTAGATTAGAATATACTTCAGATTGATATATTGACTGGGGCAAATCACTATGGATACCTTGATTTCAATTATATTCAGGAAAAATGTTCTGATTGCATAGAACTGATTCGAGGTCAATTGCACCGCTTCTACATAATGAAGGTGCAACTAAGCTAGGCTTGATCGCTAAGGAGAATCAATCTGAGCGACGAAACCTAGCTCAGATAAACCAAAGCAAATCGGTGCAATTGGCCCTCAGAAATAACAAAATATATCTGTCTCGTCTATTATATTCTAAATATCGGCCTTGTAACCTTGATAACTATTCAAATGGGTTTCGACCCTCAAAAAGTCGAGACTTGTGCGAGCTGAGAATACCCGGTTGACCCGGAACCACTTTACTGTAACTAAAGTGTTATTTTGTATGGATATATTTTATTCGGTACTTCGCTTCAAAGCTATGAGTAAATAACTGAAATCTATAATTTTTTCCTGGAAATAACGAATTTACTTCCCAATGATATATCATAATCATACTTCCAAATCACAATCTGCTCATGATTTGAATTTTATAAAAAACTACTTCTTGTATTCCTCTCGTAACGGAACATTTTCATGAAAGTATGCTATGGAATACTGTACAGTATCATGAGAGTTCAACAATTCATGGTCAAACTTTTCTCACAATATTTCTTAATTTCAACATCAAATTTATCATTTCTCGAATGCTGCCATATGAATTTTTACAGTTGGTTATAAAGTCCATATAATCCCCATGTTTTGTATTCCAATATGAATTGAAGATTCTCACCGAATTCAAAAATTCCTTGGTTGCCACTCAAGAAATGATAACTTGATGTAGAATAATGAAGAAAAATTAAATTGTGAAAATACCTGATCCGCATAAAAATATTGTGTGAAAAGTTTGATCATGAATTATCATTACTTAAATATTACATTTTCAATAGCATACTCTTATAAAGATGTTTCGTTACGTCGAATTTTTATAAGATATCAACTATATCAGCAGGTTGTGAATTGAGAGTATGATTTATATATCATTGGAGACGATGATGCACCATCGAAATTTTTGAAATATCTTGTAGGTACTGTTTTTTCGATATGGTATAATATTCAATATTCCCGAAAATTTTTTGAAAAATGTTGACTATTGAAATTTTTTTATGTGTACCACAATTGCATTTGATCCCATTCTTCAATATTTCTCAATAATCTAGTGATATTCAAGAATCGATAGGCCGCACTGTATGAAGAAGTTATGGAACTTTCTCATCAAACCACACATTCCAAAATTAATTGACATGAATTGAATGATTCCAAAGTAGGGAAGCATTATTTCTCACGTTTGATGGCAAAATAGTTTTGCTGAGTGGTATATCACATGTTCCATAAATATACCCCTTTCGACTTTGTCTCATTAATTAATATCAATCTCCATATTCATCATCATCTTCTTCTCCATCGCCATCTTTATCGTCATCTTTATTGCAACCTTTTTCGTCATCAGCATCGCCACTTTTCATTTCCATCCTCATCTGTCTTTCAGCGACTTCACTTAGCGTCCTTAGAAGTAAACCTTTTTCACTTGGAAAAGTTGTGGGAATTAGGTTTTCTCATGGAAAGTACCAACAGGTTACTGTCGAAGAAAAAGTTAGGGCAATTAGAAATTAATAATGAGGGCGTACGCAGCGCCCTCTAGATATTATATGAAAATTAATAATAAATAATGATTTCCCAAGACAAAAAAAACAGGTGCCAAATTTCGTACAAATAACTTATTTTTTGCAGAAGTTATTTTCAAAAGGCGAACAAAAAAATTCAATTTCAACACCCTGTATCTCCGAAACGGATCATTTCCGGACACAAGTGTATATAGACCTTTCTTCTTAAAATTGTCTCAGAAATACGTCACTTGAATATTTTAACGTACTCATGATATACCTTGTTTATATAGCAGACGAAGAGCAGTACTGAGTTTGTTAATAACAAATAGTAATAGTTATTTGAGTGATTTTTTGAGATGTGAATTAGTTGTTTGTGATTTGTTGCGTTAATTGCATTAAATTTTTAGATTTTTCTGTACCAATTGTCACTTATATTCGAACTCAGAATAAAAACGTAACAATACCAACGGATTGAACGAGTTTTTGATAAAATTCAGCGATTCTGAAATAGCCCGAGCATTGTTCCCGAATATAATCCCTGCTCAGCGAATATTTCGCGAAAAAAGTTCTTTTCAAATGAAACAAATAACTGGAGCAGCGGACGGTTTTAATCCATCGAGAAACATGTCAACTAATCTCCGGTTCAAAGATATTATTATTTGCACATAATTCCGCACTGAATCCGAATATTGTTCGGGAACAAAAGGGTCATGAGGCAGAGTGTGGAAAAACGGGGAAAAGGCATCGGAATTTGGAAAATTGCGTTGGTTACATCTGTTCACTAATTGGTCTCGATGGAATGTTTTATTTAACACTTTTGCTGACGGGTGTATGGAAAAGTAGTTTCTAATGGAGGATTCAAGAAGTTTGGTGAAGTTTCGAGAACGATCCCAGGAGAATGACTTTCGATGCGAAGGGGTAGGATAAAATAAATCTCGAATATTTTTTTCTGGTTTTAATACGATCTAATTCGAAAACATTGACATTGAACATGTAATTCCGTCATTTTCATAATGAGCATGGAGTGGAATACACGTACGAGTGTTTGTATTATTTTTTACTATTTCACTTCTATCGTAGAAGCAGTAATTTTTTTCTATTTCAAGCCGAATCCAAAAAATAGTTCTCCATGGTGACATCAAAATGAATGAGTCAGTTCGGGAAAGGGGCGATCTCCAAAAAAAAAATTATATATGTCGATAGGGTGTGATTTAAGCTGAGGAAATTTCAGACACTGAGTATCTACTTGTTGATAGTTGGTTCAGGTTAGAAGGAAATGAGTTTTGTGCAATACAAGCAAGCAAAATGGAGCGCCCGTTAGAAACCCATTGGCATCGATTCTTTCCGTCGTTGTCAACGAGAAACCTGAAATACTTTTCTCCTTCCGAATGGTCGTTGATTTATTATTGATAAAAAAAAGTTTCTAATCGAAACCACGTCGAATAAAATCATGAGAAAGATTTCTTTAGGTATAGCCGAGTACCGTAAGACGTGACAATTGTAAAATCTCGGACTTCAGGGCAGGTTAATGAATATTAATAAAAACTATTCGACTGCATTGTTGAAAGCTCAAATGAAAAAGATGAAAAATAAAAAATGTGCGATCTTGATCACAACTATTTTTAACAACAATTTACTGGTGAATGAGAAGGACAAGGGAAAGAATGTCTTCCCCATTTTAATTTTTTGAACGGGTCAGCTGATGAAATTGAAAGAAGGGATAATGATAATGATGCATCCATACTATATTTTTGAGTTAAATCAACAGATGAGAATTTCAAGTTCAAGATGGTGGTGGTGACTAATGTAAGGGGGTCTTGAGACAACCCTTCTGAATCTGCTGACGAATACTGTACTACCCTAGAATTTTGGGTCAATACTTCAATTATTACAAAATGGTGAAACATTGAATAATTGCCTGAATACATCGTTTATTTCATAATTTGAGGATATGAGCTCGATATGAAAACAACCTATTCGATATTTCACGCCGTACATTTTCGAAAACAGGAACGTCGATATTTCTTCTGGTATTTCATGAAGTTCAGGCAACTATTAAATGTTTCGCCATTTTGTAGTGGGTGAAGATATTGACTCAATATTCTAGGGTTGTAGAGTATTCGTTAGCAGCTTCAAAGGGATGTGTCACAGGACCCTTCTTCCATTCAATTTAGTTCTCAAATGAGGCATCTTGAAATTTTCATGTCAATTTCACTCCAAAATATAGAATTCATGCATCAATTTCGTTACCCCACCTTTCGACTTATTGAGTTGACCCGTTCAAAAAATAAAAAGTTTTTTTGCGAAATATGAATGAAGTAACATAAAATTTACTATGCAGATATCATTTATTAGGTATAAATCTTTATACATTTTTACCCTTTTCTTTCTCATTTTCCAATGAATTGTTGTTGAAAATTGTTGTAATCAAGATCGCACATTTTTGCTTTCTTTTTATTTGAGCTTTCAACAAAACAGTCCACGAAAGTTTTTAAAAAGATTCATTGACCTACCTCGAATTCCGAGATATAAATTTCCGGCGCTCCACTAGACACAAGCAAAATGAAACACTTTCAGTCCTGAATTATTCTCGAAACATAAACGATAAAGGTCGAGAAATGACCAAAATTTACCATTTTCAAAAAATCATATCTTCAATTCTACCAAATCTTATTCACCATCCTCACGCACCAAATAATCTCTGATAGTTGTTCTTGTATGTTATAATTTTCCATTTTGAGTGACTAAATTTCGAAAAATGACTAAAAATCGTTATTTCAAATGAAACATATCATCTCTACCTCTGTTGAATATTTTTCGTCATTATTACGCGCAAAATAATTTCTGAGAGTTGTACTTGAACGTCATCTTTTCGAATAATTAAAAATATGTGGTAAAAGTGGGGATATTTTTTTTAGATATTCGTCAAAATTCAATCACTTAACAACAAAAGAGTTGCGTGTGTCATGGAGTACCCCAGAGTCACCTTGAGTTTTGATGATGAATGCAATTTGTGCAGCGACAAATGATGGCAGGAATATATGAATATCATTTTCGACTCTTCACTTGGGAGTCAATTCATTTAATTCAAGGAAAAAAATTCTGGGATCATGCAAAAACGCTATAGCCATCACGAACGTTGAGCACTACCGCTCTCAGAAAATAATTGGAGTCCTCCTTGTCCAAAAAATTGTTCAAAATGCTTACCGTTCTTGATAGGTAGATGTTTCTTGGGAAGTATATCTCGAGAGCGGATAAATAAGAAAGAGAGAGAGATAACAGAAAAAAAGGGAATTGAATATAGCTAAAGGCAAACAAGGTTCAGCAAGACAAGGGTTAATCAATATCAAGAATTTGTTAGCTTGTTGATTATGAATGATCTTAATTCAAGCATGTTTATTATCGCAAAAACCAAATGCTTCAAAGAAGTAAGCGTTCTTGAGAGGTACTTTATATACTAATGAATCATCAACAATGGTTCGAAAATAGAAATCTTCATTTCCTATCAAAATATTCCCTTTCATGACCTACTTTTGTTCGGGTGTTTGCTTCCAGAGCACACACAGTACCATACCAATTATCACATCAGAGGAAACACCAATTGCGAATGACAAGAATGGATTCGTTACTTTCAGCTCTCGTGAGTCTGTGTACGACAGCATCGCTTTTTTGCATGTTTGATGTGTTGTAGGGAGGTTGAGTGTATTCGAAACTCGAGATGAAATATCCGCTATAAGGAAGTGCGAGGCACATTTCTGTTATATCGTTCGGAAAGTTTACGGTTTGAACATGGAAATGAACGTTAGTGATCCGAACCGCAGAGATATATTAACTGAGCTGGCATTGAACTTCGTTCCCAAATCAGATCAATAATAGTGGTTACGTACAGTGCTTTCCAAAAGTCCCGTTCCCCCTTCTTATCTTTGGAAAGATTATAAATGAACTAGCGAAATTTGAAAACGGAATATTATAGGTTGGGGTCCGTTCATAAAATACGTCACACTAAAATCAGCTTTTTTTTGACCCCCTCCCCCATTGTCACGCTGTGTCACACTTTTTGTGACCCTTCCTAGAAATATTTCGTCACAAAAAGTAAGACCCCCCCTGCTGAGTATGATAAATTCTAAATGATAGTACACAAATTCTGAAAATTACAAATATTTATTTAGTTATTATAATAAAATTAAAATAAATTAATAAATATCTTTAATATTTAAAATGATAATGAATACACAAGAAACAGTATTTTCATTTGATATTGAATCGAGAGCACAGGGTACGTGGAAACGTTACTGTCTCAAGTATTGGAAAAACAAAGAAACCCGTTGTGACGGATCGCAACGCCGCTAGATTCGGGCCACAGAGCTAGCGCCTAGCGCTCATGTCAAAAAATAATAAACGGCGAACGTTACGTTGCCGTATACCCCCCGTCCCCCCTTGTCACATCTTGTCACACTCAGCCAGACCCCTCCCCTCCCCTTGTATGCGAACGTATTTTATGAACGGCCCCTTGTAAACTTCCCTACTAATGATGGTAGATGACGAAATCAGCAAAAATGACGCCACAAGGCCATTGTCACCAATGATTTTGAACGGAACCCTACGGCAAGCGACACCTCTTTTAAAAGGTATCGAAAAAACCTACTCAATGATACTAATTTTGTTTGTGTTTGTTACTTTTGGCAATGCGATTTAAAAAGACTCAAATCTGTGATGAATTGAAACAGTTAATACTAACAAAAATAATCGTGAAATGGTAGCAGCAGTCTTTTGCGATCTTTCTGAAGCTTTTGATTGCGTGGATCATGAAATTGTGCTAAAAAAGCTACAAATAATTGGCTTCAGAGATATATCTTCGAAATGGTTCAGATCATACCCGTCAGAACAAAAAGTTACACTCCCGGAAAACATATCCCATACCCAGACAGTTACTTGTGGTATTCCACAAGGATCGGTCCTAGGCCCAATAATATTTTTGTTATATATCAACGACCCAGCCCGCATTTATATAGCTGCAAAAAAAACCCAATTCGTATATGACACCACATCATTGTGGAGCTGCAAGAATGAAAGGGAATTGCATGAATCGATCAGCAAGGATATTTTAAAAATGAAAGACTGCTGTGATGCAAACCTCTTATCATTCAATATCTCAAAAACCAGCATCATCACCCTCGAGTGCTCCACACCGGATATTTACCTGGGTACTCAATTAATATAAAATAAAATGTCAGCAAAATTTTTGGGATTGCAAATAGATAAGAATTTGGATTTTGATTATCACATAATAGCCTGTGTGAAAAAATCTCATCAGGATGCTTAGCAGTGAGAGTAGCAGCAAATGAACTGGGTACTACTGTGGCAAAAAATGTGTACTTTGCTCTCATTGATTCCCATCTGCGATACGGTATCTGTTTTTGAGGAATGTGTTGCCAATACATGTTTCATAGGGTAATTGCACAGCAAAAAAGAGGAGTTAGAAATATGTGAGGAGCTGGATTCAGGGTTTCCTGTAGTCCTTTATTCACAAGACATAAAATCTTGACCTTGCCTTCCATACTTGGTATGTCTGATGCAAAAAAAATATAGGAGGAAAATTTTCAATTCATCTCCACGAAAAACGAAAAATCTACCGATTCCAATACCAGCAAAATTGGGAGCTCCTTCATATATAATGGGAAAAATTTTTCTAACCATTTGCCAATTTAGATCAAAGGCATAACATGTTACAGTAAATTTAGAAACTTCGTAAAAAAGCTTCTGATATCAAAGGCGTATTACTCTTCAGAGGAATTTTAATCAGACAGAAACGTCAATTCTGCAAACAACTGATATTAATTCTATTATAGGAGTGTTGCAACTATGTGACTATTTTCAACTTTTAATCGTTTTACACATTCGACTCTGAACTGTAGAGTTTGGAAATGTGGGAACCTACTTTGTTTTTTTGATTTTATATGCATTCAGTTTTATTTTATAATGGGTTATAGCTTTTATATTCTTTTATCTATACTTATGTTTTGCATGAGAATATTTATCATCATTCATTTAGATATGTATCGTATACATTTTTACTTCCTGACTGCTTTCAACTCCAAAATGCTGAAATTACGAAATATTCAAGTACTATAAATCATTTATCTTTAAATTTTTATGTCTTATATTTCTCAGATTAGTAACACTTCGTGAATGAGATTCTGTTTTCGACAGTAGAGTACATTTTGATTTGATCATTCAAAATTCAAGCTCCGCCTCTGGATAGTTGTCAAATAAACTGAAGTTTTTGTTACTCTCCCCAATTCGACGTTTTTGAACTTGTCCAATGTTTTGATAAGGGGGGGAAGGGGACTTTTGACGCACTGTATACAATAAATCAGGAGAAGAGTAAATTTCAATTGGTTGATTGGTTATAATTACCCTATGTGATCCTCTCGTATTTGCCAAATCATGCTATATATGCATTGAGCACTATTCATTACAGAATGTCCTTCTTAGTCTTGTTCCAAAATGAATTGGATGAGAATATAACAAAACAAAAAAAATTGAAAAAGTATTCACTCTCATTTAAGCCGAAAACATGATACAATAATAGACCGGTCAGTAG
The DNA here is from genome assembly GCA_032362365.1 of Zygogramma bicolorata. NCBI lineage: Eukaryota > Metazoa > Arthropoda > Insecta > Coleoptera > Chrysomelidae > Zygogramma > Zygogramma bicolorata. Next base: position 22,844 of record JAVJAQ010004167.1, on the reverse strand, counting down.
TGACAGATTTTTTGGACCAATTTTTCATCGTCTGCCTCTGGAACGGGGGGCAATTGAAGATGGAATGAATCGTAATCCGCAAACAAATTACGCACTGCGTGTAACTCCATGTGGAACCCATAATGTGCGTTCGTTAAGTTCAATTATTAGAATTTGAATGGAAGCCTTTTCACAGACTGATTTACATTCGTTACACATAAAAACATCGATCAAAGTACAAACATCATGAAGATATACTGTTTTGAATGATACAGGGTGATTTACAAATTGTCGGAATGTATTGCGGAAAAATGTGAGGTGTTTCACAACTGAAACTAGTCTCATCGTGACAATAACGAAAATTTATTGGGAATACTCTTTGGAAGTATACATTGTGTTCCACCAAGAACAAATTCTGGGTTTGCCATGAAGTACCACGCAGCGCGTCATATTTTTGCAGATTATGATTTATTTAAGATTAAGTATTTTCTATACCGAAGGCAGCCTGTAAAAAAGTGGTCCAAAAAAATCTGTCACTGCCGCCCGGTCTATAAACACTTTTTCACCTTTTTATATTTTCTCCTGTCACACACTCTTTGAGGGTGCTTAGTATGCAGAGGTAACAAATATATCCGAAACAGATTCAATTCAGGACCATTTGCAACGTCTTTAAGGTGGTGACTTAACGATTCCACCCATCAAAATCACTACTTCAAAGTACAAATTTATTGGAACTATTGTCGGTAGTTGGAAAAGCCATAATATTTTTAATAATCTTTGAATGTTTTTTAGTGGTAAAATCGTCATGTCATGACGATAATGACTTTCTCATGAATAAAGAACCTTCATCATGAAACGAGACTGGAAATTACATACTGGATTAAATATTGTCCATGCATGATGGGGCACCTACCACTCAATTCTAGACATGCTTCAGTAATAATTTCATATTTCCCAATTCAGAATTGATTCAAAGCCAGTAATGTGTATCAAATATACAGAAGACGTCGAACTAACAAGCTGTGTTATGCTACGAGAACATTTGATTCTTGGAAAAGCTGAGTAGCTGAACGGAGCATATAGGTAGACGATAGCTTCTTCGAAGGAGGAAAATTATCTCAGATATAAGTTTTGAAAAATAAAAGACTGTTTCAAAGAATCTACGATCATACCGGGTGTCAAATAAATGTGAGTCTTAACAAATGTTTCAATTAAACACCTTTCCACTTTATTGAATTCATTTTCCATTCTTCATTTTACGGAATGGCGCTTCCTCCATACAGGGGCTACCGACGCTGTGGACCAATTTCATCCCAGTAAACGAGGCTACGTCAGAAAAATTTTCACTTTGTGCAAATATAAGTGATTTCAAGGTTGAAGAGGATACAATTAGTTATGACGCATAACGTTATACAATATGGATATTACGAAAAGATACGAAAAAATGGTTTCATATAACAGTTACATGATATCACAATGACCACATTTTGAATTAGTTTCAGATGTACAGGGTGCTGTATTTTACAGTGAGAGCGGATGCTTTATTTATTTCAGTCAGTACAATGGTCCCATAGATTGCCACCAATATTATTATATGCCACAATGCGTCGTTGCCAACTCTTATTGTGAGTTTCGAAAGTGAAGCCGGCTTTGAATGAATCAATAATATAAAAGTGGACAATCCAGTTATTGAATCAGATCATTTTAACAATTCTTTCAAAAATGTTCCACTACAACTCAAATACTGTAGTAAATAATAATCAAGAAATATTTTTACCTTCTATATTTCTCAGACCATTTTCACCCAATGAATTGTTTAATCTACTCAGTAATAGGCCGGAAAATAAATCATCGACAGGTCCAGATGAAATACCCACTTTCGTTTTCAAAAAGTATTGAATGTTATTATAGGACCTTTGAAATATTTATTGAATATTTCATTCGGTCAAGGAAAATTCCCCAAAATCTTCAAGAAAGGAAAAGTCATTCCTATTTATAAAAAAATACTGTCCTGATCACTTGGAAAATTTTAGACCAATAACGATTTGCAGTAGCTTCTCGAAAGTTTTTGAATATGGATTCTTGGACATGCTGATGAATTTTATCGATGAGCATAATATTTTGACAAATACCCTTCACGGTTTTCGACCTGGTGAATCAACAAGCAGCGCAATCTATGAGTTCCATGACAATCTCATGAACCATATAAAACAAGGAGAGGTCCCGGTGGGCATTTTCTGTGACCTGAGTCGAGCTTTCGACTGTGTGGACCACAATATTCTTTTATCAAAGTTGTATAACTATGGAATTAGAGGGGGTTGTCTGGAATGGTTTGAATCCTTCATTAAATATCGTTCTCAGTATGTGAGTCTGAAACATCTTCAAAACAATGTAATTCGTAATGTTACATCTGTCAGCACCCATATTAATATAGGTGTTCCACAAGGATCTGTTTTGGGCCGTCATCATCTCGTACATGAATGAAATTGCAAATTCATTCCCGGATATTGAGATGACTATCTAGGAAGACGACACTTCTCTAGTGATTTCCAACAAAAACCAAATAGAGCTAAAAAAACTTGCGAAACCAACCTAACCTATGCCAACTAACTTCACGGTTCAATCAAATCACTCTTTATTTCAATGTAGACAAAACTAACATAATACAATTCCATAGTCGTCAGAGGGAATTGGTGGATGTAGATATAATTTTGAATAACACGCGTCTGCCTATAAATAACAGCTGCAAATTTTTAGGACTATTCGTTGGCTCACATTTAGACTGGAAAGAGCATTGCAAGCACCTGATCTCCAAACTTTTCTCTCTACACCATATGTTTAGAAATCTCAAAGTTGTCTTAAGTCAGCAACAATTGATAAACTTTTACTACGCACAAGTGGAGAGTCGACTCAGGTGCGGTATTTGCCAGTGGGGAGACTCTACGCTGTCAAATAACGTTTTCGTCTCACAGAAAAAATCAAAGGTGTATCGCTGGTGTGAAAGAAGACTATTCTTGTCGAGAACTCTCCAAAAGATTCGAAATCCTGACAGTATAGGCCTCTATGTATTTGAAGTCTGTGTATATGTGTACAAAAATAGGGATTTGTTGATATCTGTCCACTATGTATAAGCATATTTGTTATGTAAACTTGTTTCGTTATACTCTCAATGTGCTGTTTTCTTTGGTTCATTACTTCACTCAAGTAATTACCGACCGTGCTACCATACGGTTGTATCCATGACTCTTCCTTATACAACTGTATGTTGTCTTAAAGAAATAAAAATGATTTGATTTTGATTTGATTTGAATCTTCATGAGTGAAACTTGTTACACTGATTCAACGGTAACGGTCAATGTATCTAGATATCGCCAGATAGTCTCGGTGCGAAGAATCCTGTCGTCGAGGCGCGAATGACGAACTCGGAAGGATATTCTCTATTCGAATTGAGTATAACAGGAAGACAATTCATCGAAATTTCAGTTTTAGTAAAGTGGTCTCGGTAGTGTAGTGATTAGCATATCTGCCTATCAAGCGGAAGGCCGGGGTTCGAATTCTCGCCGGGCCACCATGCTGGATAATCGCACGTTAAAAAAACGCCTCGTTGATCCATTGCTCGCACAAGTTTCGACTTCTGAGGGTTGACGTTCGTCAGCTGGTTAACGGAACGAACAATTTAGAGTATTGGATATTTTAGTCAGTTGAGAAGTCTAAGTGTTTTGTAAGCGAATTATATGTTGGCGCAATAGTTGTATTTCATAGTGAAGTAAATCAAAAGCTTATTATTGTTAGGAGTATAATTCAGATAAACGAACCCATTAATATTGTAACAATATTACCTGACCATACCATGGTATGGTATCTAGATTCACAATGAGGAATATCAGATGGCTACTCGATTTAATAATAAAAAATTCCAGAATTGAAAAATTTCATATATATTACGTAGTGATGACGAGAATAAGAAGATTCTCAGAAATATTTCTTCCCTTTTCGAAAACATATTTTCGCATTCACCAAACGCTACGCCCGAAGATACATCGTCGAAGTATCCATCACTACTTTCATTTGTTTCGCGGAATTACATTTCCTCGTTCAACTGTTTACCGCTGAATTTTCGCGGAAAATTTAAATCATTCTCAAACTTCCCGTTCGGAAAGCGCGTGCCTCCATCGCGCCAGGTGAACCGCTCCAAATTGAATATATCAAATCAAATATTCAGCGTATAATAATCAGGAGGCTGGCTCATGCATAAACTAGCGGCTCAGCTGTGCATTAGAGAGATTTTCCTGAGAAACGCTGGTGGATTCCGGCTCGAAGCCAGTCTTCTATTCGATCCATTCACTCCGAATTGAAAGAGGGCGACGAGAAGGGTGGATTTAACGATATAATCAATTGGAGTTGTCGGATTATGACGGATATATATCCCGAAATTATATTCATATCTGGGATTTCTCTTCAGATGGGGAGATGGTGAGTATTCACAGAAAAATGCCTTCACACTCTCAAGGCTAATATTTAATACCCTCATGATTTGTCTTTCTTTATACAGGGTGTTATGTAATGAGTGTCCGAATTTTACAGGACGATTCCTCAGTTATATGGTAAAAAGTTTATGTTAACATGGGTCCGCAAGGCTTTCAATTTTTGATGTACAGGGTGTTGAAAATTCACTTTTATTCTGGAGTCAGTTATACTCGTTTTATTAGTAATTGTGATATTTTCTGATTGAGTATATCGTTCGTTTTCAATCAAATAACGCTACGAACATCGGAAAATGCATATAAAATTATGAATATGTATTACCACGGAGAAAGCATCCATGGACGTGTTATGAACGATATTTTTCATTATATACACCTGAAAACCACAGATTGGTGAGCACCATTTATTGTTTCATTAATAATATAGAAATATTGTCACAAAACAAGCGATATTGTTCCCGTTGCTGGAAAAATATACAAACAATTCGAGAAATATAGATAATCATTGTCAAATCAATATTTGATCTACACCTGTACTACTAATACTTATATGCCCAACATCTGTTTCATAATGATATCCATGGTCTCGGTAGTGTAGTGGTTAGCATATCTGCCTATAAAGCGGAAGGCCGGGGTTCGAATCCTCGCCGAGCCACCGTGCTGGGTAATCGCACGTTAAAAGGTAAGGCCTCGTTGATCCATTGCTCGCACAAGTTTCGACTTCTGAGGGTTGACGTTCGTCAGCTGGTTAACGAAAACGAACAATTTTAGAACAACAACAATTTTAGAACAATTTTAGAACAAGATACAGATTTTTCATTACGATATAGATTTTCAACCAATAGAAATCAATTATTCTTCAAGCATGATGAACATTTGACGTTTGTCAAAATCAGTAGGTTTTCATAGAATATATCTATACTTCGATAATTATATCATCAAAATGTCCGATATCAGCGATAAAGAAAAATTACCATGGATTCTTCCACACATATTGGAGGAAGCAGAAAATGCTGTAAACTATAATAATATTTTTCATTTGCCAAATGCATGATATATTAGTATCAGTACTTTTGTTCGGGTTTGAAGGCCGCCGTTTGTTGGAATTTTTTTCTGACATTTCGCTGACGCGAGTGGCTAGCTTTTTCAGAGGCTCATACATCTTGAGTTTGACTTCGATGACTACTCAGTCATCATAAGTATTATGAACAATATTGAGTTCTTCTCAAATTAAGGAGCCAAAATAACTAAAGCTCTTGAATATGAGGGCATTAATTATAGGTATAGGTGTGCGGGATTATATTTGTGCATGCATACGAAAAATACTTTGCGCACGAATTTTTCTCTTGCTCTTTCACTTAAACTTTGTTATTTTTGCTAAAAATGTTGATATTCTGATCAACACTTACTAGTACAATTGTGATTGGGTAAAAAGGGGGCTGTTTTGAAATCAGCCTTTTACAATGTTGGGTTCTACGTTCATGCCATTCGTTCTGTAACTTGCGCATGCGCAGGAGCAAATTACACTCCCAGGGTTGAAATGAAAGTGAAAATGTTTGTGCATAAAATTCCCCCCTGGAAATAAGAGGTTAATCCGTCCTAATGGAAGTGTAAGTGAAACTTTACGTGGAAAGTACTTTTGAACCCTTACTCCATCGTTTCAATTCAGCATCAGTTTTGGATTGTGTTTGTACGTCATTCAGTCAGATTTATGAGTGTGGAATGGAATTTGAAAATATGAATGACATGATAAACTGTAATGAGCACGAGTACAATAAAGTCTTCAAACTGAATTATAAAACTGAATTGATATACATTTCGAACATGTATTCCTTTAGTCATGAACTTTTTCAAGAACGTATCAAAAAAAAATTTGGCTTGCTGGTCCAAAAAGTACCCAGGCAAACTTTTGCCTAGACATCAGGAATAAATGATGTGACAAACGTTGATAAAAATGTTTTTCATTACATTCCCAGAAAAAGTTAATCGGTGATGTTCTTGGATCGATCATTCGAATTTAGTATTAGGACAGAAATTCTGGAATAGAGAGAATTCAAAACCCATATCATTCCTGGGTTGAGGGAATACATTATTCATAATAGGAAATATGCATAATTTTTTGTTATGACTGAAATCAGTGATTTTCATCTTCATTATGTAGAAGAAAATATAAATAGGCATGAGAATATTCAAATTATTCTTAAAAGTGAAATGTGAAACACCGTTCAAATGTCACCATCTTGCTCGCGCTTTGGAAAATGTCACAGGACATGCCCTGTATTTGTCTACTCTGAGCGTGTCAGTTGCTCAGAAATATGTACAGCTTGATTGCTATTTGGATCACGGAAGAAGCTTTCAAACCTCCTTACGAATTTTGTATTGTACCGAAGTGGAAAAATACCCAATAAAGTGTTTTGTCGTATTCCAAGTGATGCGAACGTACAAAAATATTGGTGGAAGCTAACGTGTTTATATTGTTGTTAATATCATTTGAGGTAAGTGTGCTATACTTATATCCATATCAATGTGAATCAGCCAGTAGTAAGTATTGCATTGACTATTATTTATACGTAGAGAATTCGGTTTAAAACTAACCTAACCCTCAACGTTTCATTTCATAACAAAAAGTGAATGAACTTATCGTGGTTGAGTCCTAGATAATTTATGTGAACATCATTATGATATGATCATTGTGGTCTCGGTAGTGTAGTGGTTAGCATATCTGCCTGTCAAGCGGAAGGCCGGGGTTCGAATCCTCGCCGGGCCACCGTGCTGGGTAATCGCACGTTAAAAGGTAAGGCCTCGTTGATCCATTGCTCGCACAAGTTTGGACTTCTGAGGGTTGACGTTCGTCAGCTGGTTAACGGAAACGAACAATATAGACATGAAATAGTAATTTTGGTGTAATTTCAATGACAAGATAATAATAGGGTATGTTTTGGTATATTATAAACGGCTGTGTGCATTTATAATACAAATTTATGATATTTATGATTTATTTATGATATGTCGTAGAATATAATAACTAGTTTGGCTTTCACTCCTCTCTGCTCAAATAAAATCAAGATTTGATGCGAAATATGCTGTCATTTTTTGTCCTCTGACTTAACACATCCTTTCGACCACTTCCATAATATAATATTTTATGGGTTTGAATAAGAACTTTTGAATGTAATTTGATGATAATGAAGATTCGAGAAAAACATATTTGAGACCAATTTGATTTTCATGCATAATTTCTTTTGTATTTCGGCATTTAAAATTGAAAATTGATCTCATTTGTCACATAACGTTAGATTCCATCATTAATAGGCATAACTCGTTGAAGTTTTGCAGCACCGGATGAGCGCCTACAATCTCAAAATACCGGAAGGTAGCAAACTGATTCCGGTGGTTTCTTGTTTCGTGCCGTTTCGAACGTATTCCCACCACCGAACACCGTTTCATCTTTCCAGTGCAAATTATTCGTCAGGGATATTCATCAACTCGGTTTCACCCAACCCCATTCGTCTTCTTTGGATTCCTTCCTGGAATCAACGTCGACTTTTAATGGATCTTTTTGTGTTACACGAATAAACGCCAGACTGAGGTTTTTTGAAGTTATTCCACGAAGTTGTTTGTTGCTCCTTGTAAAAATTAAGAAATCAGTGTTTGCTCGCCGAACTAAACTCGGAATTATAGAAGTTGAGATTGCGTTGGTCGAAAGTATTCAAATGGATTAGCGAGTCAAAAGCGGAGGACTTCAAATGCGGAGATAATTATCAGAACCTCTCCCAAACTGTGGCATATATAGAGTAAGTGGCTAGAAAGTGTGGGATGAATTCATGCATAAAAGATGAATGAACAATTAATTATCAAACTTCTATTTGCTTACTGAATTTTCAAGGTACTGGCAGAAACTTAATCCTGAATATATTATATACCCAGTGTAGTTTTGAATATGCTCATGCTCATCAAAAATTGCTTTTCTCTTCACAAATGACAAGAATGATCTTGCTTGAGGAAGCTACTCTATAGCGAAATACATCTTGCGGCTCTGCAAACTCTTTATTAGTAAAAATTGTAAAGGTGTAGTTTGTGAACGAGGGCATGTATATCTTTCTAAATAATTTGAGTTCCCAACAATGTTATATTCCAAACACATAGAAGGTTTGTATTAGAATCCCTGAGAAATATTATATGGAAATGTTAATGAATGAATGGAAGTTTAACGTTAACGGCCAGTAACTTCGGAGGCTTTGATTAGTTGTGGTTCAGATGATGAGTCTCTATTTATCGGCCTTGGAATCGGGCAGTCAAATTGCCCTTATTGATTTTTCTCTAAATGATTTTTAGAAATCGTCTTCTCTCTCATTAGGTAGAAAAGAGGGATAATGGAAAACTAGGCATTGGGTAATGAAAACCTTGGTAGAAAGAGCGAGAATATCTTCCGCAGATGCACACGAAACGTCAGGCCAAAAAACCTGCAGACCACGGCTCAGAAGAGAGAGAAGAAACACCTAACAATTCATCATAAATGAATGATTTGGTATACCGAACACACTCATGTACCACAATATGATGATCTACAAGCACTGATACAGCCTTACCTGGAGTATAGTTCTCATATGTGAGGCTCGGCACCAAAACAGTAATTGGAGTTTCTTGATTCTATTCAGGAAAAAGCAAGCTCTTCTGAATTTTCCTTGTTCTACCATTGGCAGTATCAGCACGGTTGACCCGACGAGTACAGAATACCCACCCTTCGTTGTGAGCTTGGAGATCTGTCAAACCTCTCTCTCTCTCTCATGGATCTTTTTTCAATGGAACAGCTGAGCTTTGGGAATCCTTGCCGGAATGTTTTCCTTGAGGCATAGAAACTTCAAAACTTCAAAGTGAATGTTAATTCGTATCTTCTATCCCATGATTCACGTGAGATTTATATACTATTTCACTTTCACATATAACAGTAATCCTTTGGTATTTTTCCAAATAGATTCTCTCCATGACCAAAATATCATCTAGATTTTTGATAGATACAAATTGATGTTTCACTGACGATGTGATGTTGCCTCATCGTGGCTCAAAGTGCATATGGGAGACTCAGCAAACCAGAGATACTGAGTTCAAGTTCCGCAGCAGGCAGTTTTTGTTCATCTTCGAGTACTCAGAACATGTGAGTTGAAGTGAGAAGTTTGAATATATGATGAATAAAGAATGAATAATTTTCGGAACTGGAAACTGAATATTGATGAAGTAACATTTACTGAATAAATACGAATATAACTCTTTTTTGCTGACCTTATTTACAATATTTTACCATTTCAAGCATAATGATATGTCCTTGAATTGTTTTCGAATATTCAACCAATATCGCCGATTTTTCACTATTTTTATGGCCAATATAATATTTTGAATATCGAGCCAATGTTTCAGCAATTTTGAAGCCAAATTGATCTAAAATATGTGTGGAACTCGAAAATGTATGAAGTTACATATTTGGGTACGACTATTGATATATTTCAGATATTTCTGTGACTTTTTCTTTCATAGGTTATTTAGTATGAATAAAGTAGTACCTGTGAGTATAAAATATTCGGAATTTTCTTTCTGGGTTAGTTATTGATTCCCAGAGTTGTTTTGAATGTTGTAACTTCTCTTAATTATTTTCGCTCGTTTTTCATTCAAATCTAGACTATTCAGTGGCGGTATGGATACCTATTTTATTCAACTTATGTCATATGGAGTGTCAAATTTGTTGAGAACAATCATTTCATAGAGAACACACAGTAAATAATAAAAAAGTTTTTATTAGTTTTCTTGCCGTTAAAATAGCGAATACACCATGAGCTATTGACGAGTATTCTGGGATCCCCATAACAAAACATAATAACATGTAATAACAGCTCTTTTTCGTCGGTATTAGCTCTTTCTCCCAGTTGAACTCATTAGAGTGTTCATAGCAGATAATATTATCATAATATGCACATCACTGCAGTGGGAACATAAAGGAAACAAAATAAACAATACACATTGGGTTATGCTCCAAACAATGTGTAGAATGAAATGTAAATCGTGCGAAATGAGATACCAAATGTGGTTTGTTATTCTTGGTCCCAAGTATACATGGGATTTGGTTAAATGAGTGTATGGAATTCCTATCCACAATATCCCAGATGATTATCATATCTAAAGAAGAAATAATTCCTCTAATATGGCCATGATCATAAGGAGGTTTCAAATTGTTTTAGCTTCCAACTGATAGGTATTGAATTTTCCGATTTGAAAAGCTGATCAATATTCAATGAGTTTCAATAAAATTAGTCGTTCCTGAACGTATTTTCAATCGCTTAGTGTTTGTGAATGAAATGAATGAATGAAAGAAAAAAATTCCAAAAATGAAGATTTCAGCGAATTATCGGTTATAATTGCACGAGTCCATAAAAATTACCGATAATTTCGAAGGAAGCGTGATATCTAAAAATTGCAAGAGTTTATTTTAATATTTTGTAAAAGAACCGAATGCAATTTGTATAAGATATCACGCTTGACTGCAAAATTATCTGGTCATTTTTATGCACGAATGTAATTCATTGGATTATTTCACGAATAAACAAAATCTCAAGGAAATGTTATTTTTTGTTCATTTATACTTTCCTTTATAGATTGTATGGAGCACTCACCAAAACGCGAAATGTTTTTATATTTTTGAAGTCTATCTGACATTTATTTGTATTGTTTACTGACGTCTAGCGATACAGTTTCAAATGTTTTGTTATGGTGACTTGATACAATTCAATTACCGCTGTAAGTTTTCGATAATTGCATTGCTCTTATGGGCCATTTTTTTATATATGAGGGAAATATTCTTTGAAAGAAACAAAAATTGACCGCAAAAATGGATGCTAACTATAAACGTAATATCTCGATTTTTCAGTCGTATAACACTTCATATTCAAAATCTCGGCTTCCTTTGTGATTATTAATCAAATTAATTATTATCATTATTATGTTATTGTTTTCTGTAACTGATCGATTCTGAAAAATTAGTGATTCTAGTGATGAATCTATTACCGGCACTCCACCAATAATGAACTGAAATTGTACAATCCAAATGGCCTCGTTGGTTGAGGCGTATGCCTTTTGAGACTAGCTACTTTATAGTCGTTGGTTTGAGTCTCACCAAAACCGATTTTTGTTTGTACTTCTTTTCAAGGGTTGAAATATTATAACTCTTCAGGTACTATTAATTTTCGAAATATCCGGATGATGTCGCCGGCAAGAATTAAAAATTAAGTTTAGTCTCTTTCTTTTGGGGTTTTCATGAATATAAAAAAACTCTATTGATATTGGTCATGTCGCCCTCGGGCCTATGAGAACTACGGCATCGTGCTCAAATTTGCGTTCCGTGCGATATGGCCAATATATACACTCTTGTTATACAAATTACTATTTCAGCCCTATTACATATAATAAAACACGCTCATTTGTTCTATTATCTCTCGAAGTGAACTCAAGTATCAACTCAGCTTCCTGAGACACTAACAATACAATTTTATTATACCGCAATAACAATTCTCTTTCCATCGTCGTGCCTGAATGCGAAATCGATTTCAATATCTCTGAATCTTCTTTTTTCGTTATACAAGAAAAGTGATATCTGCAACAATTGAACTTAAACTTGCAACTTGACACACTTTAATTCTGAATAGTTGCCAAACAACGTCTCGAGAAAACTCCAGACTTTGGACTATCGATTTCGTAAACGTACGAATTCCCTCATCTGGACACCATATTGTTTATTGGTGCAAATGGTTTTATTCGGAAGTTCTAATATGCACATTGAATTCGGACGATGTGATATTTTGATGAGAATAAAGAAAGTAACTTTATTCGCAAATCGTCTTTGTTACGAATAGGAAAATATAAATATTTTCTTTCTGGTTCCACTTGTAATAACACACTATATATATATATATATATATATATATATATATATATATATATATATATATATATATATTTATGTAATTAATTTTTTGGGGTTGCAGTCAGTTGTGTTGGGCTATATCACAAAGAAAACTCTTTGTTATTCGTCAAGCTTTCGGCAATCTTTATTGCCTTCCTCAGGACGTCTATAATACATAACACTTTAACATATGATAATATATCAGGAATGGTTACTTACTAACGTGAGATTGAATAATATGAAAGAGACAAAAATTGTACATGAAAATAGGAAGGTGACATTCAAATGAATTTAGACATATGATATATTGAGGAAGGCAATAAAGATTGCCGAAAGCTTGACGAATAACAAAGAGTTTTCTTTGTGATATAGCCCAACACAACTGACTGCAACCCCAAAAAATTAATTACATATTCATTAATCAGTCACGAATTACTTTCCTATATATATTTATATATATACATAAATATACAAGTTGATCACGACACTGTGTCGTTCACGATCAAGCACTTGGGGCATAGGTTTTTGCATGCATGAATAAAAAAATAGTCTCCGTTTTTGGGTTATTAACCTGCCACAATTCAGAAGAAAATCAGAAGAGATATGGGAAATTTGGAAGTTTAGAATAGTTGATTTTTAATTTTTCAACCTCGAAAAGTGGACAGATTTTCCAAAAACGTACGGAAAAGTGAAGTATTGTGAATACGTTTTTATGACTTGCAAAACGTTAACAGAGATGAGTATTTTCATGTATTAGTTCTTTGTGATAGTAAAATTTACGTTATACGAGGAGTTGTCAATTAATATGACGTGTTTCAGTTAGAAGGAACTGTTTTTGATTAACGTATCAACTTTTCGGGGTATATTGAAAATCTGCACTTCTACACTTGTATAGATTTCAAAAATAATTCTTTATTTTTGGGTTTAAAACCCCAAAAATGACAAAGAAAACATTCATCCACCAATCCACCACATAATGAAGACTTTCAAACAATAATTGAAAGCATACAGATTGAAACAATAAAATACACAGTTATCCAAACGATCAAGCTATATGAAATGAAAAAAAATAGAATAAATGTTCTTATATCTCCAGTCGACTACGTCAATGATATAAAAAGGTGTGGAAGCTTCAGACGTAACACTGATAAGTAGGAATTGCACAGGGCCCTTTATATTCATTCCACCCCTCAGATCACACACAAAGAAAATTCCTTTTCTCGCTCCAGAAAAAATAATTAAATTAAATGTGATTTGAAATTTATCCCGGCGTACTTAAGACGCTCGAATGGATTGCTTAGATTGAGATCTTATTTGGAGAAATACATTTTTATTGTCCATTTCTTTGCGAAAAGAAACATTCCATTCAGCTTTTCGTTATTTCTTCTCCTCAGAGGAATGATAATATTTTTGGGAATGAGAAGTAAGCAATTGGATGGAATAGTTGCGTTTTTGGCGAGATTATGTGGATGGAAATGGGATAATGAACTGCGTTCCATTGAAACATTCGAAGATGAATTTCAGCAGCGACGATTTGAGTTTGTTAGTTGAAACCCTATTTTTTATTTATACGTGTTCATCATAAATATATTGTACATTTTTTGACATTGAACTGTATTATTCATAAGACTGAAATGAACCATTCACAAAAAAAAACTCAGGTGGAACAGATATCATTGGAAATGACCCGATATATATATATATATATATATATATATATATATATATATATATATATAGATATCGTATATCATTGGTCAATAATGAAATTAAGTATTGATTGATCGAAAAAGAATTATGTTGGTTACAAAAAATCGAGATAACGAATATGAAATATTAGTAAAAAAAAATTCTATCTCCAGACTACTTGAGCAGAACAATAACTCATAATCAAAATTATCATGATTATAATACCAGAGCCAACAGAAATATTCATGTAGGAACCAAAAATAAGAAATATACTGAAAAATCGATGCATCATGCAAGAATGTTGGCTTTCAATGATTTGGATGATGGTATCAAGGATTGTAATTCGATAGCTCAATTCAAAAGAATGTTGAAAATACACAAAATGGGCGAATGATTTCATTATTATTTTGGATTCAATTATCCCATAGCTAGGTATTCTGAGGTTTGAAAAGTGTTGTATTTGCTACTTCGTATTTGTATCAATACTTATGTCTTACCCTCGTTACCCACTTTTATATGTCGATATTTCATATACAATTGAATTTTATTATTGTGAGTGTGACCATTTATTCATATTTCCCATTCATTCTTTGAATATTTTGACATTAGCCTAATATAAGTTAGGATCAAACATTGTACATTAGCCTATGCTGTGCTAAAAAAGGAATTAATATCATCTTCGGGTGATGACTGTCATGAGTACACTCAGCTTGAAACTTGATTTCAAGTAGTATTTTACTATTCCTAATTCCAAAAGTCTCGATGAATTTTTCATCCTCTTGTTCATTCATTCCTCTTATTCCCAAATCACAATATTCCGACAATAAAATTACATCTTCCGTTTCTTTCCGATCTGAAGAATTTGCTCAAGAATTTGCAGAAGCCTTCCACAACAACCAATCATCCCAGGAAAATTCATCTCTGTCGCTTTCCTCTACATGTAAAATTACAACTGGAACATATGGTTCGAAATCATTGAATAATTCAAGCGATTCTTCAACAATCACAAGTCTCCATCACCTTCCGACAGTAGACTACAACAGAAAGCCCTCAAAGATCAGTGTCCAAGAGGAGTATGACATACATAGACTTATAGTGGTACCAATTGAAGTGGTGACTATATTACAAGCCATGTCACAAAGTAATACTTCTGAAAATATTGAGACATGTGGCATTCTAACAGGCAGACTCGAAAGTAATGAGCTAATTATAACTCACATGATTTTTCCAAAACAAAAAGGAAACTCAGATTATTGCATGGCAATGAATGAAGAGGAGATTTTTGATTATCAAGATGAACATAATTTGATAACAATAGGATGGATTCACACTCACCCCACTCAAACTGCATTCCTTTCAAGTGTTGATCTTCATACCCATTATCCTTACCAATTTTAAGCGCGAATCCCACTATACGTAACGTCACCGTCACGTCTCCGCACCGTCACCGAACCGAAAATATCACCTTAATTCAGGTGGACGTGACTGATAGTGTGATTATGTTCATTGCTTGCAATGTAAGAATATTTACTGTGATGGTGACGGTGCGGAGACGTGACGGTGACGTTACGTATAGTGGGATTCGCGCCTTACTGATACCGGAAGCAATTGCGATAGTATGCTCACCAAAATATAATGAAACTGGATTTTTCATTTTAACTCCTCATGCTTTAAAAACCATTGCAAATTGCCGAAAGAGTGGATTTCATCCACATTCAACTGGACAACCATTATTCAGAGTGGCCGATCACATCCGAATTGAAAAGAATGCACCTCTGGAAGTATTGGATCTACGCAAGGCTTAACACATCCACTTTTACAATATTATTTTTGTTTTTTTTTACTCATAGATATAAAGATGAGATTTTATTTTTACATAATTCATTATTTTTTTTATATATTCTTATATAATTTTCTATTTTATTTTTATATTCATTCTGATTATACAAGTGTTTGAATATAGTAAGATAATAAATTCATTAGTATATAGATGTTGGTTTCCATTCTTATGAATTTCAATTTCTATGGATTCCGCTCTCATTTATCTGGTTTTCATTTCTCATGAGCTCTACTCATTACCCTAGACTAGATGCAATCTATACAATCGTATATATTAATGAATGTCTATCTCATCCTCAGTTCTGAATCATACCCGATGAACTATCAAACGAAGCCCTTCACAGAGAATTTCATCCGAAGAACATACTCATCACAAAGAGGGAAACTGTTTTCACTACCCATGATTGAAGTTCCCCTGTTAATGGCATAACCGTATATGTTAATGTAAGTTCTAATCAATCATCTTGATCTCCGACTGCGACGTTTTCCGAAATATATTCGATTCACTAGAAATTTAAGGGGATTCCATTTCCCCTGTCACAAAGAACGTTCGAGTTACGTGGCAGGGAGGGATCCCATATTTTCCACAGAATAGATGTTGCGAGTTCGGGAAACTACTTTGCCCGCATTCAAATTGATGAAAATCGATGTCTAAATAACAACTAACAATTCCGATGTAAGGCGCATGGACTGGGAGAAATGTTCCAAATGAACTGATGTATCTAACACAGTATTAATTGTGATTATTAATTGTGAACATGAAGTATGTTTCGAAGAAATGATAACAAAATCAATGAATAGACATTCGCTTGCTTATGAAGTTTAATCAAATAACAGGAAGAAAGAAACTGGAGAAATTGGAATTAGTAATATCATTCCAAAGTACCTATCATGCGAATGTAGAGTGGCGCTTCTTTGTTCTATAACTCATCGTTAGGTCTTAAATTTATATTCATCTCTACCGTGTTACTATATTGAAAACTATTCGGTTTTAATGTCCATCAGTTGATTATTTGTAATTCCCGTACAATTTAGTAACTTTTCACGAAATGAAGCATCGAAAGATGGATATTTTTTCTCTAGCTTTAGTAGGTTTAGTTCAAATTCGACTATTGGACTATTGTGATACTAGAGGTGAAAGTAATCTGTTTGTTGTTCAGTAAGTTCTTTCAAAGTTGTATAGTGTCCAAAATAATCATGCAAGCGAATGATATTTCATACAATTTATAGAATAAATGAGTACTTGAAACCAGCTCAGTTCCTTTTATATAGTGCTTTTTTCTAATACCCCCCTTCGATATTCTGAACGAGTAAACACAAAAAATTGAAACTTGGGATAATGAAATTGATACATAAATGCTATATTTTGGAGTGAAATTGACAGATGAAAAATTCTAGATGGCGACTGGGCGCCGCCTGGGAAAAAAAATTAAATGGATAGGGGGTCTTGTGATGAATCCACAACCTAGAATATGAAGTCAATATCTTCACCTACTACAAAGTTATGGCAGTTGAACTGTTCCAGGGTTCTAGTTTCATTTGAGGAAAGTGACTTGTGTCTTAGTCATGTATTTAGATGAACTTTTCAGTTGCCACTATTGAAATGTTGAATGTGGTTATTAAACTTTTTTCTCGGTGTGTAGGTACTCCATCTCTCATGTTCGAAACAGCTCTAATGAGCAAGGTTGGAAATTTGTTCAAAGAACAGTCTGTCATTTCGGAAGACAGGACGAAGAAAAATGTTCAACAGATTGGTTATTTTGTGTTGACAAGATTTCAAAATATTCCACGGAATGATAATAATTCATGAAGTTTAATTATGTTAATATCCATACATGTGAATGCTTCTAAAGGCATATTCACACGAAGACGATTCGGGTGTTTTGACGAATCGTTTTTTTTTCACGATTTTTGGTTTTGATATAATATGTCTATATATTGAAATTGTAACAAGATATATGAATGAATGAAAAATAAGTGGATAAAATAGAATGAAATATAAAACAATGTCAAATGGTTGTTATATGCTGTTCATAGAATAGAACATACTCCTCGCCACTCATGAGATATTCTGGGAAAATTGGTGACACGTGGGCATTGTTGTATTTGAGCCATGATCCAGAGTAAGGGTGCAAGCAGTAAACTGTGCAGTGGCCACTATGTGCAGTCCCGTTGTGATTTAAAAGTGCGTATAGAGATTATAGCTAACAGATGTCTGAACCTTCTACGGGGAAATCCACGATGACAAATAATTTCTTGAGGAACCAACTGTTTTTTTTCTAGAAAATCGTTCGAGATGGATCACCAGTCCTCGAGGAACTTTATGTAATGATGAAAATTTCGAGCATTTCCGTCTTCCTTTACATTTGGAGCAAGTCAGTTGCTCATCACCATCCAAAATTTCTTCATTTGTGAATGAATCCAAACAATGATACGATTGTAGAAAGCCAGTCATTTCTGGAAAAAGTAGAAAAATGTCACAAAATGGTTCGAAGATCACGGAACAATGACCACAATGCGTGGATTTGATTTCGGTTAGGATGGGTTTGAGTTTTTTCGTTAATTGATTTACAATCCAACAGGTGATTCTGGGTTATTTTTCGGGTTTGTATGCCGTGGTCTACATGTTTTTACTCTTGACGTTACGCCTACAGCTGTGGCACGTATTTTCAAATTCTATGACGTACCTCATAGACATGAAAGTTTACGTTTTTTGATCATCCAACAGGTATCGCAAAAATTCCTGAGCATCTTGTTAGGCGTAATCAATGGAACTAGGTGCGAATCTTTAGATCTGACGTTTCAGAAAACGTGTTTTGACCACTCTCTCCGAAAAATCTTAGGACCATGATCATATTTTTGTTTATTTGACAGCGGCAAGGCTCTTTAAATGCCTGTGTTCACATGCATCACAAATCATGAGAAATGACGGAAACTGCTTGAACCACGTCTTTCAATCCCGAAACAAATCTGAACATTAATTGACGAATCATAAATGAAAACGATCCCGTATGCATTGTGAAGGTCCATCCGTCATGACGTATCGTATTTTTTGACGAATCGTCAATGACAGATCCCGTCTGAATGAGCTCTAACATTGTTGATAGATTTATCTTACATTCTCATAGTATTTTGAAATTTTATCACATCCACATTTTATATGATCTTGAAGTATTCAATGAATAGGAAATATGAATGATTTTTTTATGTCATAAATGAGTCATTCAAATCTTCATGATGTAGAATCGAATAAAAATAGGTCTAATGATATATAAACTATTTTTCAAAGTAAAATTCAAAACATTGAATAAATTTGAGCTGTTCAATCGCGACCATTTAGCGCGATCTTTAGTTGATGTCGAGAGACGTTCCCAATGTATGTTTAATTGAACCGTTTCAGTTTCAATTGTTATACAAAAATATATTACAGTTTCCTGTATGATTTTCACTTACAATGGGTTTACAAAACCGCTGGTATCCTGTACATCCAGGCTGGAGATGATTCTAGGTGAGTGTTGATTCACACATTTTTTTCTTTTCCATAAAATCAGTAATTGTGTGTTTTAACTCACCTCGAGTCATTTTCTTTTAAGCCATAGGGTCCAGTGGGCATATTTTCTTGAAAGTCGAAAATTTTGTCGTTCCTTAAGTCAGAAATTTTGTTCCTGATTTAAGTATTTACCGTTCCCTTATCTTCCCTTCATCTCTTTGAAAATATCTATTTCTGAGTCCTATTTGTTGCACTCAAAGTTTATTGCACTTGAAACTTGGATTACGAAAGATTTTGTGAAGTAGTATTTGAATATATTTTTCTCGGAACTTCTTTATCACATTATCAGATATTTTGATTTCAAACAAACAAAAGTTGAAATTCTCTGAACACTTTTTCTATTTCAATATCTTTTCTATCTCTACAATATTTGTGATCATTATCTTGTAGATATCAATAACCGTCATAATTCATGTATCGTTATCAGTTTCATTTATATCTTGAACCCATATGTAACTAGCTCTAACTGTTCATAAATTCAGTAATGAATCATAGTCTCAACACGTCGAAATATCATTTTAGAGCTTCAATTTGAGATCATAGTTGTAAGGATATCTTATATTTCACTGTTTTACACAAATATCTTTGAATTATATAATTGCTGAGAGACACTAGCTAGTTACGTCAGTCATCCAAGGTTCAAGTCTGGTGTACAACTATCTGGTTCGTTTGTAACTCTGCGATATCATTTTCATGATACGACAACTACGGTGAGTCCAAGCCCAGCTACTGAACTGCAAGTCCAAACCTGAAAATCTACCAGGAACACTAGGGTGAATAGAGTAGCCCGACGTCTCCCAGGAACATCAGGGTGAATATAGTAGCCCAACGTCTTCCAGAAATATCAGGGTGAATATAGTAGCCCGAGACAAGGAAACCTGATCCAGCCACCATAAAGCAGAGAACCGCAACCCATACAACCAGAGTTCAACACCAGATACCAGACAAGGTACATCAATAACTGAACCATATTCAAAATACTGATATCCAAGCTGTTTTATTATACTTTATAGTTTGTTTATTATACACCATTTATAGTTGCTCTGTGTTTCATTGTTTTGTTCAACATAGAAGGAAATTATCTTAAAAATTATCTTTATCTATATTAGGGAACTACGTTACAAAATACAAACTGGATGAAGGAAATACCCTTCGGTTATAATATATCGAAAAAAGTTCGATAAAAATATATTTGGGATAAATTTAAATTTTATGCATATTCCTCATATTTCTATTTCATGATTATCGAGAGTTTCCTTTGTAAACTTTCATATCAAACATGGGCCGTATTCATATACGGTAGGATCATTCAAACAACTCTTTCCTGAAATCATGTGTGATTCTTGTTCAACTTCAAATAGCAGTAAAAAACACATCGATGAACACTCATCGTTACCAGATTTATATACTGAAGCAACATCACTCCTCAGTTACTCGTATGAATACAATGAATGTATTTTTTTGGTTAACTGATTGGCTATTTTTGCATGAACGGAAGTGAACAAAACAATCTCGAATATAATGCAGTCATAATTGAGCTTCAGAGTGTCTGTAACTTATGCCAAATGAAATATCATTCTGTATTTCCGGATATGGAATTTATTCAACATATGGTCGTACAGTGTTTTTTGATTAGGGTGTGTACAGGATGTTTCGAAATGGGAAAATGGCAAATGAAAGACAATTGGACGGATTCATTTCTTCCATATTTGCAGTGGATTATAGGATCTCCAAGACACCAAAATTTTTGTTGCCTATTTTCGAACTGAAATATGGGCAGTTTTCACTGATATAATATTCGTAATTGCACGACCGGAATAAAAAAAAAATTGTTGATGTTTAGAAAAATAGTGAATATATTTGTTTTTTATGTTCAATTCTTTTTCGGATTTGATTCCATTGAAATTCAGAATTGTCTGTACTCACATGATTCCCTGGATTAATATGCGAATTTACCAAAGAGCTATATTTTTTGAGTTGGTTACTGTCAGAAGTGAGATTGAAGGAGGAAGGGTTCCAACCTTTCGTTACCATTTTTTGATAGGCATCAGTTACAAATGAGTGATTATTGTCAGAAAGATATAATTCGAATGTTATCTCAGAGCATATCAGTTGTGAATCCTTCCATGAAATATTCTTACTATGAAGAATTGGAAATAAATGTCTGCAGATATTGAGCGAATCGATTTCTATATCCGTCGATGTGTTTGAGTGTCTTGTTTCCCCACAAACAAGGCACAAGAGGGCAAATTTATATTCAGAAAAAAAAAAGCAAAAAATATTCAGACCCACTTTTCTGACATTGTATCACGAATATTGGCATATGAGGAATCTTTCAGTCAGTATTACATGTATCGAGATACGTGAATATACAACAGGACAGGAATTGATTGCATAGATCAACAGTGCAACTCCCAAGCTCTCATCAAATAATGGCCTTTGACATTGATTGTGCTTTGTGATAGACCGAAGAATAAGGATTCACACTTCGACCTAGCCACAAACAACAAGATAATGGTATAATCACCGATGGCCTCCATGCCAATACTAATCTAATCAATTGGTCAAAGTCCCCATACGGTTGGGGTTTAACGTATCCGATAATTAGTTGTTACTTACACACAAGCGTAATGATCAATACCCAAAGGTAACATGACTGGTGAGGTGATATGTAGTGAGTATCCTGGAGTTTTCATTAATGCCATGATTTCTGATTTACTGAAACGTGAGGCAAAAGCAATTCACACTATATATATATATATATATATATATATATATATATATATATATATATATATATATATATATATATATATATATATATATATATATATATATATACCAGTTTCCATGGAGAACAGACAATTGAAGTCTTTGCTTACTCTTGCTTGGTTACTTCGTAAGGGGAGTGATTGACCAGGACGGTATGGACAGATATTCGTCTCACAGTTCTTGAGAATGAATTCAAAATGGAATTCGAAACGTCGAACAAATCAGCAGATACCTAACGGATGAAAACCCAGAAAAAATTCATCTTGCATATCGAAGATCCGTGAAAACATCAATTTCTACATAATACGTGGATGGGCAGGATACAACCTTAATATCGGACCTAGTCGGATAATAACTGAGGAGAATTATAATAAATACCAGTTTCCATGGAGAACAGACAATTGAAGTCTTTGCTTACTCTTGCTTGGTTACTTCGTAATGGGAGTGATTGACCAGGACGGTATGGACAGATATTCGTCTCACAGTTCTTGAGAATGAATTCAAAATGGAATTCGAAACGTCGAACAAATCAGAAGATACCTAACGGATAAAAACCCAAAAAAATTCATCTTGCATATATATA
>JAVJAQ010004165.1:0-25941 GCA_032362365.1 Zygogramma bicolorata | reverse complement strand
TGGAAATAACTCCGAAAATAATGTCGGTACAAATGTTTCACTAAGTAGATATGTTGTTTTGAAAAACAAAAAATCTGTCAACTTGTCATAATTGATTTATAATACATTTTTGAGTCATAATAGTATATTTTCTTTGTAATTTCTCCATATTTTACATTAATTGGCGACCGTGACAGGACTAGTAATGGAGAAAATAAACCAGCTTCAAAGAGAGAGGACTCAGTTAAGAAATTCGTTCAACAAAACGTGCAACCAGCTGGATAGCTTGCTGAAGGAAAAACTATCCAGGAAAGAAGATATAATGGCATGTTTGAATCAGTTAGATGATAAAAGCGACCGTTTATTCATTCTCGATGAGCAGATTCGTGAAACACTATGTTCTGCAAATATTGGAGATGTTGAGTTCGAACAGGAGTGGACTACAGTTGAATTCTATAGAGAAGAAATGATCAGATGTAAAACCAATGCTAATTTCTATCTCAGCAAGGAAAGAAGACAAGGAGATGCAATGAGCAATGTCAATTCAGTCAGCGAAGGCAATAGCAAGAGAAACTTCAGATTGCCAAAACTCGAACTGAAGAAATTTGACGGCGAGGTGAAGAATTGGATCGGTTTCTGGGGCCAATTTAAGAAAATCCACGAAGATCCGGAAATCGATAATGGTGATAAGTTCCAATATCTAGTTCAAGCTACGGAACAGGGGTCTGCTGCGAGGGAGTTAGTTGAAAGTTTTCCTCCTTCTGGAGACAACTACGAAAAGGCCATTAACCAACTCAAAACTAGGTTTGCTAGGGATGAATTCCTAATAGAGGTATATGTCAGGGAGCTTCTGAATCTCGTTTTGAAACAGTCCATCACACAAAAAGCAGGTATGTCTCTATCCAATTTATTCGACAAGCTCGAAACACAATTGCGTGCTCTCGAAACTTTGGGTGTCACTAGTGACAAGTATGCTGCAATGCTGTACCCACTAGTAGAATCAGCTCTTCCAGAAGATGTCCTTAAGGTTTGGGAGAGACATCGTATTTCCATTTCGAAAAAGGGTTCGATTGTGACTGATGATAAAGATTCAACTAATCATTTGATTCTTTTATTAGATTTTCTGAAAGCCGAAGTTGAGAGTGAGGAAAGGATTAAGTTGGCACGCACCAGCTTTGTACCGGCAAGAGATACAGGAAAAACAGTCAGCGTCAGTAAGGTGAAATCACAACGGTATGATTGCCATGAACTCAATACTGCAGCTACAATTTTCACAACACAGAAAAAAGGAGGTAAGAAACTAATTAATTGTATATTCTGCGAGAAGTCTCATTCCAGCCATGATTGTTTGAGAGCAGAAAAACTTTCATTTAATGAAAAAAAGGATTTGGTAATGAAAAAGAATTGTTGTTTCGGATGTCTCAGACCGAATCATAATATTAAACATTGTAGATTGTTTATCAAATGTTTGATATGTGGAAGGAAACATTTCCCTATTATGTGCCCTGAATTGAATTCAAATAAATCAGAGAAAAACACAAACGTAAATGAAAATTCAAATGTTCAAACGAATGAAACTGAAAATGTTCTTACCACTATCAATATTCACACTGAAACGTTGTTACAAACGATTATAGTTAGACTGGTTAAAGATGGAAAAACAATGCTGGTCAGGGCATTACTAGATTCAGCGTCCCAGCGATCGTATATTTTATCTTCATATGCCAAAGAAATGAATTTTGAAAAGGTTCGGGAAGAAACTGTAATACAGGGTGTTTTTGGTGGAATTGAAACAGAAGCGAAAATTCACAATTTATATAATATTTTTATCGAAAGCTTAGACAGATCTTTCAGTTTGAACTTAACTGCTTTAGATCAACCAAAAATTTGTAATTATATACCAAGACTTGAAAATATTAAGTATATAGAATATCTTGCTAAAAAGAATATAGCCGTTTCAGATGTAAAATCAAAATTATCTGAAATTGTGATTCTTCTAGGTGCTGACATAATGGGTCAGTTATTCACAGGTGTCATTGAAAAGGTTGACGATGAACTTTTTGCCATAGAAACTCATTTAGGATGGACTCTCATTGGAAAATATCGCAATCAAACGAGTTGTTTCTTTGTTTCTTCATTATGCAACTTACAATTATCAGATTTATGGGATTTAGAAGTTATAGGTATAAAAGAACCTTCCGAAATGAAAACAAAAGAAATAGCACATAATGAAACCATAGCATTTGAAGATGATAGATACGAGGTTTGTCTTCCATGGCTAGAAGGCCATCCTCAACTTGTTGATAATTTTGAGATAGCAGTGAAAAGGTTAATGAATATCACGAAAAGACTAACAGAATCGAATATGTTCATAGAATATCAAAATATTTTTCATGAATGGGAAAAACTAGGTATCATAGAAACAGTTTCACCCAATGAAATCAATGATCATGCTTTCTATTTGCCACACCATCCTGTAATTAAAGAGTCAAGTGCAACAACTAAGATAAGACCTGTTTTTGATGCATCTGTCAAAGACAAAAGAGGTCACTCGTTAAATGATTGTCTTGAAAAAGGTCCTAATTTAATAGAACTCATTCCAAAAATATTATTGCGATTCAGAATAGGACGGATAGGTGTTATTGCTGATATCAAAAAGGCCTTTCTTCAGATCGGTTTGAATAAGAAGGATAGAGATTTTTTGCGATTCCTATGGTGGGAAGATGAAGAGAGATCTACAAAAAAGATATATCGTCATCGTAGAGTAGTTTTTGGAGTCTCTTCAAGTCCATTTCTTCTAGCAGCGACTATTTTATATCATTTAGAACACGTACCAGAAATCTTGAAACAAACTGCAAATAAACTGAAAGCATCATTTTATGTTGATAATTGCGTTTCAAGCGTGGAAAATACTTCTGAGTTACATAAATTCATAGAGGAATCGAGTTTGATAATGTCGAATTCACAGTTTGAATTGAGGGGTTGGATATATTCCTTCGGAAACGCTAATGATGAGGTAACTTGCAAAGATAATGTTTGCTCAGTACTAGGTTTATCATGGAATTTCAAAAATGATAATTTATTCTGTGATATTGATTCTCTAGCCGAAGTGATGTCCATTCCTAGAACACGGAGGGGATTATTGTCGATTTCACAACGAATTTTTGACCCTATTGGATTTGTTTGTCCAGTAACTTTGATACCAAAACTCATTTTGCAAAAGACTTGGAAATATAAACTTGGCTGGGATAAAGAACTGCCTGACGATATGGTTACAGAATTTGAAAATTGGTTGAAACAAATTTCATGGTTGAGTTTATGTACAATACCTAGAACTTTATCTAATATGTCAAACAGAGATACTATAAATACTTTGCATGTCTTTTGTGATGCGAGTAAATCGGCCTACGCGGCTTGTATATTTTTACGATCAGAGAACAACGATAAGGTAAATCTTCATTTGATACAAGCAAAGACAAGAATTGTCCCCATAAAACCAATGACGTTACCGAGGTTGGAATTATTAGCTACCGTGATCGGGGTCAGGTTATGTCAGTCAGTGAAACAAGTCGAAATGTTTTCCCAAATGAAAACCTTCTATTGGTCCGACTCAATGGTTGCACTTTCATGGATTAAAACCAAAGAAAATTGGAACACATTCGTTGGAAATCGTGTGAAAGAAATTTGTTCTGTTAGTGATCCGAATGATTGGTTTCATGTACCAGGGAGAATGAATGCAGCTGACCTACCGTCCAGGGGCTGTGGTGCTAAATTTCTATTCGAAAATAGGTGGTGGCAAGGACCAGAATGGTTGTTAAAATGTTCCGAGTTATGGCCTCGATCAGAAATCATTTGTTCTCAGGATATCTTATCAACTGAAAAGAAAAAAGGCGTAATTTCATCTATAGTTCAGGAAAATGAAAAGTTTTCTAATTGTTTTCGATACTTTTCCAAGTACACAAAAATTGTGAGAACTATTGCGTGGATGTTTCGATTTTTCTATAATTCGAAGGATAGAAATAGCTTAGCTTCAGGAGAATTGACCTACAAGGAATTTGAAATGGGTGAAATCTGTCTTCTGAGAATCATTCAGTGTGAACATTTTGGAACAGTGAGTTCGAATATCGTACACAATCTACAAGTTTTCAAGGATGATAGAGGTCTGTTGCGAGTAAGGACGAAACTTGTTTTAATCGAAGATACAGAGGATTTTAAATACCCAATTATATTACCCTACTCTGATGAAATCGTATCTAGAATGATTTTTCAACAACATTGCGATTCTTGTCATGCGGGACTTCAAACTCTCATGAATATTTTAAGAGAAAAATTTTGGATTTTGAAGGCTAGAAAATTCATCAAACAGGTGATTTCCAAATGTGTGGTCTGTAAACGATTTACTCAGAAACCGGTAGAAACACCTTTTGCGCCTTTACCGAAGAATCGAATGAAAAATGCTTCTACTTTCGAAATAACAGGTATGGATTACGCAGGTCCACTTTATCTGAAGGGTGGGGAGAAGGCATGGATACTTTTATTTACATGTGCCGTATACAGAGCGGTGCATTTTGAACTTGTTACTTCTCTGTCAACAGAAGCATTCCTCTCAGCCTTAAGAAGATTCATAGCACGACGCGGAAGAGTGTCTACGATTTATTCTGATAATGGGACGAGTTTCATTGGTGCTAATAATCACTTGAAGAAAATTGATTGGGACGAAATTTCGAAATTTTCGTCGGTGAAACGGATTCAATGGATATTTAACGTTCCTACAGCAGCATGGTGGGGTGGATGGTGGGAGCGTTTAGTCAGAATCACTAAAGAGCTCCTTAGAAGAAATTTGGGAAAATCCAGTATGACTTACGAAGAGTTGATGACGATACTTTGTGACTGTGAAACGATTATAAATTCTAGGCCCCTGACGTATATTTCAAATGATGATGAATTGATTCCTCTTAGTCCGTTACAGTTTCTACAGAGTATTCCAAACAACGAGATTCCTGATTTGGATTCCATAGATAGAACATATTTATTGAAACGACATCGTTATCTGCAAACTGTGAGGGATAATTTGAGAGGAAGATTCAGGAAAGAATACCTAGCAGAACTAGTTCATCATGGCCATAGGAAAACAACAAAAATTCAACCAGGAGATATCGTGATCGTCGAGATGGACAACAAGAAACGAGTAAATTGGCCATTGGCAAAAGTTATAGAAACATATCCTGGTCGAGACAGCATATCAAGAGTTGCCAGAGTAAAATTGGCTGGAGGTGAATTACTTCGACCATTTCAGCGTTTGTTTCCTTTGGAAATCAGTGCGAAAGAACAGGAAGATTTCAACCAAGGTGAAGCCGTTGAAGATATTGTTCCTGGACAAGAAACTGTCTCACAGCAAACGGTGCCAAAGAAGGCAATCACAACGCGACATGGACGTGTAGTGAAAATTCCGAAACGTTTTAGTTCCTCGTGAAAGTTTAATGTTTTCGTCGTTTTATATTTGCAATCTTCACAGTTGCAAGGGGGGAGTGTGTTGGAAATAACTCCGAAAATAATGTCGGTACAAATGTTTCACTAAGTAGATATGTTGTTTTGAAAAACAAAAAATCTGTCAACTTGTCATAATTGATTTATAATACATTTTTGAGTCATAATAGTATATTTTCTTTGTAATTTCTCCATATTTTACAAATATTAACGTGGTCTGTGTTGTTGAGTATAAAGTTTAACCAAGTTCAACTTACACAATATTCTTTCATTATGATTTGAAATTCAAAATTTTGAAGTGAAAATTTGTTCAGTTAATAACTGTTAAAACAATGACAAAAGTCACAAACTATTTTCCATTCCAAGTGATGAGTTATTTACTATTTTTTACTAGATTATCACCGAATATAGTTTTGTATAGAACGCGAATGAAAACAAACTTCACCTTGAATTAAATGGACCTTTTTCGATGTTTACCTGGGACTTGGGTAGAAGTTATTTCTTCAAATGGAAAATTCTGAGAAAGAATCACCAAATACACAAATTTACGAAGTGAGCATTCACTATAAGAAGTTCAACATTACTTACTATTCCATATGAACAATTAT
Organism: Zygogramma bicolorata; assembly: GCA_032362365.1. Classification (NCBI taxonomy): domain Eukaryota; kingdom Metazoa; phylum Arthropoda; class Insecta; order Coleoptera; family Chrysomelidae; genus Zygogramma; species Zygogramma bicolorata. The sequence continues at coordinate 19,867 of JAVJAQ010004165.1, read as the reverse complement.
TATTCAAAAAGATGACCATTTCATCTTACTTGAAACTGTTGTATAAATCTGCTGTTAATCCCAGTAACTTGATCGAAATAGTCTTCATTTCCGAAGTATCAAACATACAAATTATTGAATCAGTTGTCAGCGTAGGTAGCCCTAACTAAAAGATACGACATCCTAGTTCATTCACATTTTTTTACCTGTGTTGAATTCAAGACTTTCATCTGTATATCTTTATAAAACGAACATTCTTGAAGTTTCAAAGATAGTTTTTCAGAATATGCTATTAATATTATGGTATAGATATTATAGAATGTATTCCTAGAAAAATAGATAATGACAGTCAACATGAACTCCATCTCTACATTTCATTGCCAAATATTATTCTTTGACAAAGTAGGTACTTACTTCACTGCTTGAATTTTCAAATCAGGTTTATCATTTTCTTGAAAATTCCAGGAAAATCTTCAGAATTTAATCGAATTTAATGTCTAGCGACCTAAAATATGAACTGTACTAAAGAACTCGTGGTATTGTTTCAACATTCCTCTAGGCACGTTACAAATATTACTTGCAGTATTGTCAATATGGCGTGCACATGCAAAATTATTGGAATTCAACTCGAAAAATTAAAAGGAAATTAAAATTAGTCAAATATCCATAGGAAACACCCAAAATTTTAGTCGAAAACCTTTGTGATTGTTTACATTTTACATCGAGCATCAAAATGTCAATGTCACGTCAATTTGAAAAATGACAGTTTGTCTTCTTCTTTTCTGAATTGTTTAAACAAATTAAAGTGCAATGCCATTGGTCAATTTTTGGGTAATCGTTCCGATTAGCTCCACCCAATGTCCGTACCCGTGTAAGCGAAGCTTACTAGATCCAGTGACCCTAGATATACACCACTTGCTTCCAAGAATTCAAATTTCCATACCATCAGAAACATAATATATTTTAATTATTGTGTTTGGTGTTCGCAAGTTCGTCCGAATGAATCTGTCTAGCATTGAATTTGTGAATTCAAAATAATTTTATACATCGAATATTCAATTGATATCTCGATAATTGAATTTCATAGATTAAAGAAAACAGGAGATGGAACATGAATATACAAATCAATGTGCGCTGAGCCTGCCAAATATTCAGAGTTGAAGCCTAGGAGTGGGAAGCGGTACAGAGTAGTATTCAGGAAAAATATCAGTTATTTCGCCCAAAGTCGTATTTGCATTGAAATGAATAAGATGGTTTTCCCAAATTTCATATACTTTGAATAGTTCATATAACCATAACCAGGAACATACACTTTCACAATGAATAGTTCATATACCCACGACCAGGGGCGTGCAATTTCATAATGAATAGGATTTCATATAAGTCAAATAAAACTCACCTTAGGTTGCAAATTCATTTTCGAATCTACTGAAGATTCATTGGAACATTACGTACATATGTTATGATCCTCTAGTATGCTACGCCAGCAAATTCAAAAATATTACGAATGAAAGTAAAGAATATACACAAAATTGGATAATATAGTTTATTTCATAATTCATGGTGACACTTGAATTTTATTTGTTCGCAATATTTGAGATGGCTTGTGGAAATCGAAACGCAATATTCGAACGATATGGAATTACCATCGCGATTTATCCCGTTGGTCTCATTCATCGGGGTATAGAAGAAAACAAATTATTGTCAACTTTGACTATGAAACAACTACGGCCCTGGTGTCCTGGCCACTCCCATCAAAACCATACCGCACTCATAACAGACTTACCGGAATAGATGAACAGGTTTCATATCCTTCTTATAATTTGAACTGAAGTAGTATCTGCATCGCTTCACAACACACCGTGACATTTTTTACCGAAAAAGTTCACGAAACACATGACATTGACACTTAATAACAAACTTTGACAAGCGTGAACATTTTTCAAATCGGTACATTGGTGGGGATATACGATTTGATTGGCGGACCTTAGGAGTGGGAATATCAGGGGAAATTGGCAGAGTGCGCAGTTGACCATGTTCTATCTCCTGTTTTCTTTAATCTATGTTGAATTTATATAGGCAATGACAGTTGTAACCACTAACCTTCAGAAATCACAGTGTGATTTATTTTTTCTCAAATGAAATTTGCACTCTGGCCATATCAACTTCAGATTTCGAAATCCTTGCTCAGGAAGCAAGTAATTAAGTATTGATAACACACTATTTCCAATACAACTGAAAAAATGGGTTCAAATCGATTCTTTGGAATACCCTCACAAACAATAACCCTCAGAAATAAAAAACTGTTCGAGTGAAACGAAGTTTGAGCTTTCGCCTTCCCAGTACGGAGAATGTACTCAACTATCGATCACAATAAAAAGATTGAGAGGAGATCTCCCTGAAGTATTCCAGATATTGAAAAACTTTTATATCTAATTGCGAGCTGAATATCAGTTGGAGTTGAAACACCAAAAAATTCAATAAATCAAATCGAACGAGCGGCTTCCAACATATCTCCTGATTCAGAAGCGAGATGAACGTTTACTATGATCAATTTAAGTGCAGTGAAACTACAGATTTTCAACATGACTGAACTGATTGCAATAAATTTCTAATTCAATTTCAATATGTCACTGATAATTTCGATGGAACTGGTTGCGGTACACAAAGTATATACAGAGTGGTCCAACGAACACTATGCACCTAGCTTTCCTTCTTCATTTGAAATTTGAAGTGGAAAAGGCTCGGGATACGAAAAATTTGCTTTAGAAGTAGACACATCAATATTTTTCAACCTCTGCCCCCAAACCGCTTGCAAGGAGATATCACAACCCTAAAATTTTGAATGGAAAGTGGGGTCGAGCAAAGAATATTCACATACGAACAGGAAGCGTCAGTTGACGCTGATACTGTCGTCCCCACCACTACAAAATTTCATGACCTCCAAACTATCGTTGTATGACTTCCAGCAATAAACCAATGAATTACTGGACAAGACTCACCAGTAGTTGGTTTTTGGTATGACTGACCAATGACCGACTGCCGGATGACATTGCTGGTAAACATGGGCATTGAGGGTGTAGAAGAGGCAAAAATCAGATAATAATAATAATAATTACAAGCATTTCTCATTCACTTCATTTTAACGAAAGAAAGATTTCAATGTTCATTTTCGAAAAAAATAGTTTTCCTGGGCTTACTGGTCACTTGTAAGAGGACATTCACCCCGCACTCACGCATTTAGAATAAACGATGAAAAAGTTGAAGGCTATACTGCTCTTACAGAGTTTTACAGCGATTATTTTTTTCACTTGTCAAAATGTGACGTTTTTGGCATTTCAACCAATAGTAGTGGGTTATTCTATGATTATTCTGGCTGATCATTCGGTATTATACTGATAAAACTACCTGGTCCTTGATAAAACGTTGTTTACCTTTGAATTGTCAAAACTATAAGGTTTAGCGCGTCGATTCTATTGAACTGGCTCATATTCATATAAATTATCATGAATGAAGAGTAACCTTATTATTAATAGTCATTCACTTTTCACTTTCTCAGCATAATAATAACATGAACAACACATTTCAATGAACACTCAAACACGTAAATAGCTCATAACCTCAACTTTATGATAGATATAGCGAACGACCGATTCAAATATTTAAGGTTTCCTGAACTCAAGTGGAGATGGCGTACAATTGGTTTTTATTAAATACAATTCATTTTTTGTGGTATGAGAAGAAACCGTTGTATGAAAATTTTGATACAACGACATAACGAATGATTTTTTGTTCTTTCTGGCGCGATTTTCATTTCATAGAAAATTTTCAATTATCAACCTTGTACCATTGTCTAAATCCTTAGACAATGGTTGTATAATGAGAGGTGTGATGCCATCTCTTGGTATCGTCAGCAAGCATTATCATATGCACTGCGTAAGCATCATATCTCTGGATCATAGAAGGCATACATCGTTGTTTGACATTGCAAATTTGTAAAATTCAATTTTCAATCATTAAATTGTTCTTCCTTCTATTTGTTCAAAAAAAATCTCTTCAAATACAACTCGTTCTTCAAATTTAATAAGATAAATTTTCATTTTCGAAACACTTGACCTTTTTTATTTCGAGACAAAAGCATCGTCCTACGGACTCGTGATTTTATCAATCGGTTTGTTTTCATACTTTTGCCAAATAAAAAAGTTTTTGTGGAAAATGAAAATTTATCGATTAAATTTGAAGGACTCGTGGTATTACCTTTGATTGAATGCACTAGACCTTTCAACTGATTGAACTGATCTGAATAAACCGGGCATTTGGCTCACTTTTGAGGTACTATCTCGGGTACTATACTGTTCCTGTGTTCGATATTGATGTTTCCAGAGTTCACATGTTTTCTGGAAATGATCTCAACATATATCCCTCCTCCACCAAGCTCAATAGAACAAAATGCGTGCATTTCCGTGATATTCAAAATTTTGCTTTCAAGCAAGTGCAGCACACATTTCAACCGATTAGATTTGGTGCACTAGAGATATAACCCCCGATGAAATGATTCCTATGTTTTCAAATCTGTCTATACCTGATTCATCTGTAATGTGAAACAACAATTACAGAACCACCTCAGAAAATTTTTTTTAAATGAATTGAAACAAAATCTATAGTATTGTATGGAAGTTGATGGATCACATTTTCAACTCTAATTGAAGTAACGTTTCAATAAGCCAATTCAACATTGCACCGTTACAAGTAACAAACATGGAAATCTTCCACCAATTGTGAATGTTTGATTCCTGATAGTAATTTGTATTCTTCATCAATACCAAAATTATTGGGTTAATGTTCTCAACTTCTTTTCCGCATTGATTCGTTTATTCGTAGTTCTCAATAAATAGGGTATCATTAGAAAATTAATTTTGTGTCTATTTATAGCATGTATCACTCGACCCTACTTTCCATTAAAAATGTTGGGGTTGTGAGACCTTCTCGCTGGAGTGTTGAATGCTTGTTGGAAAATATATCCAAATTATGTCCCCCTCAGAATCAGACTCTAAGTGTCCGAGAATTTTTCCTTCAGATTACAAACAAAATGGAAAAGCTGGGTGCATACTTTTCGTTCCACTCTGTATAATTTCACGCGTACACCACATTCAAATAAATATATTCCGACTCCTACTTCAAGAAATCTAAAACTAGTTATAATACTTTCTGATCGTTACGGACAAACTGACGACATTTGCTCCTTCACGATCGACTGCCTTCAACTCTTCCCGGAACGTATAATAAGTGAAGGAATCCAAGTGTGGAATTGGCACGTTTGTATTCTGTTCCCGTAGAAAGTTGCGACGGATTTATACGTCGTGATGCCACCTCGTCACCTTTGTAGATTCGCCAAGTTATTCAATTTTCTACAACTGCATCGACGACACCAATTGAACAGAGTCGAACTGGATCCTTATGTTGAGTTTTCTTGATCATAGACTGAATTCGAGGTGTCGAGTTGTTTGAATGTAATAATAGGTACGTTTATCTTACGCGCCAGTTGTTCTTTAGTATTCTGTTGGCAACATATTCAATGTTACTGCAAATGATTTTATAATATTCAATTAACAAGTGTAGTTTGGATTGTGTTTTGGTGACTACTCTTGCGATCAATAACCGTGTCTTTCCCAAAAAAGGCCAAATCATCAAAGTGAGTCATAGAAAATATATTGTAGGTGAAGGTCCCATCTCAGGTGTCCATCAATGATTATACCTAAGAACTTCGATCGGTCTTTTTCTAAAATAAATGTTTTACCTATTATCCACCATGAGAGGTCGAAGATTTGGTAGATGATTTGAATATAATGTGAAGGGTAAGTAGTGTATCTTTTCACTAGTCATTGTTAATTTATTGAACTTAAACCAATCACGTACCCACTTTAAACCTTGTTCAGCTTTATCCTTCACAACGGCCCAGATTTTCTCCTCGTATAATATCAGCAAAACCAATGATTTTATCTGCAGATCGAAATGTCATGAGACTGTTCGTATACATTATGAACAATAGAGGTCCAAGTACGGTTCCCTGGGGGACTCCATAGGTTACCACCCTTGAACAGCTTCTTATGCCTTCGATTTCTACAACTTGTTTCTGATCTGACAAATAACTTTGCAATAGTTGGTAGGTAAGTCCTCTTATTCCATAGGTTTCTAGTTTTTGAAGTAGACCTTTGTGGCACACCGTATCGACTGCCTTTGATAGGTCATCATCACCTCATGCTCATCATGCACATCACCACCTCGTTAGTTTTCACTTATTGAACTGTTGGCCTCGAAATTATTCAGGTTACAATAATTATGGCTTAGATAAGGAAGATATTGTATATTTGTGTAGCCAGTAACAAAATTTCTAATTCCATGATCAAAATCGCCGAAGATACAGGCCCTATGTATTTATACTCTGCTTTTGAGATTGGTAAAGGTGAATCAAATCGTATCCAGCAAAAAAAAATAACGCTCTGTGAGGCACTTTATATAGAATCTAGATTTCTAAATTCGATGAAGATTCGAACGGAAGCCTTTTTACTGGTTTCCATGTATTTGTTAGACATATAAACATCGCTCGAAGTATTTACATCATATGGGTATTATACTGTTTCGAATGAGTTATTCACAACACTCTCGAATGTTCTGCGAAAAATAGTGTAACGAAAACCAACTTTTCTCAGTATGTCCATTACAACTTGAACCAGTTTCATCGTGAAATTGACAAATTTTCATGGGACATACTATTATTTGGCAGTATACTGTGTGTTCCAAAAAACACAAAATCTAGGATTGACATGGAGTACCACGCATTGCGTAAAGTTCTTTGCAGATTATTATTAGTTCTACCTTCAAATACTACTACTAATTAGCTCAAAAAAATCTGCCACTGCCGCCTTGTCTAGTACGAAACACAACAGCAACGCGTCTGATTCAAATATTTTAATAGAGTGAACTGAATTAGAGCATATACATACCAACATGAAATAGTAGAGGGATTATTTTGAATAATTTATGTGCTATGTATATTGACAAATTATTCGATCGAAAAATCCACTCGATCTGTTGAACGATCCTATATTGATATGTTTTTTACTCACACTCTCTACCAAAAATTCACGCTCAATAACAGATACCTACTAGATACCACTAGAAGTATATAAAATTCCTTGCCATGACTGTCCGAGAACATACATTGGACAGACGAACAGACGAGTATCGACCAGGTCATATGGACACGAACTTGTAGTACGTAATTCGGAAATGACCTCGACCATTCTCAAATATTACCATCAAAACGGACACAAAGTTGACTTCAACAGCACGAAGACCATTGCCACGACAAAAACACTTCACTCCAGGACAATTCGTGAAGAAATAAAAATTGAAGAACGTCCTGACTGCCTCAACAAACAAGACTTTCCAATTCATAAAAACCATTACTAACCCATCCATCGAGAAAATCTTTCAGTCAAACCTCTTCAAACCAAATTACCGCACTCAGCTAACGCCTCGCGCTCAAAATTTTTCTCTTAGGCATATTTGGCACTTATTCCCTTCGTTACGTAATATACTATTCTTAAACACACGGAAAATGGCTCGAAACTAATGATAATAAAATCACAATGAGACGAATACATCAAAAACATTTTTCCGATGTTTCAAAAGTGTGATGGATTGATATGCAGAGTTTCCTCGACTAGACGAACTGCCTTATTTTGAATGGAATCCAATTACCCTGATATAAGAATGAAGAACATTAAAGTACATGTAAAATCAAAGAGAAAATTATTATTCTACCCGTAATAAAAGGGCAAGTTTCTGTAAACCGAAGAGTACCCCAACTAACAAGAGACGAAACAGAGCATTTTTCTGTATATAAATTTTTCGGGCGCATGCGCAAAAAATTACTATTTCTGTTAATGTCAATCTATACTTCCTGTCTCAAGAATGTATTGCAGAGTTGCCGATTCCTGATTGATTTCTGGCATTTACCGTGAATTGATTATACTACCAGCATTGTTTATAGAGATAAAGTTAATCAATGCCTGTGTAGAGAGGATTTGAAGCGTTTTGTTGCGCCTTCTGCCGTATTATGTCAATATTTTTTTCACTTGACGATGTACGAAGAAGTTTCCGTCTCCTAAGTGAAACATAGATGTAGAGTTCTGTCAGTTCGACTGAAATGTCGAAAGAAAGGTAGTGAAACTTCGAAATAGAATTAACGATAGAAGTTTATGAAGAAACTGAAAGTTCAGGCACTGAGATGATCTACAAAACATGATGCTCTACGACATTGACAAAATATTACAGTACTGACAAAATGGTTAAGGCTTTCGCGGCCGAGGTTTTTAGTATAACTACTTTTCTTCGGGTTTGAAGGCCGTCGTTCTTTGGAATTTCTTCCTAACGTTTCGCCAGCGCGAGTGGCCAGCTTCTTCAGAGGCTTACTCGTTTCCGATGACTAAACGTTTCGATTTCGTAAGGCGTATTTATATTAATACAGGTAGTCTGGAGTGTTAATTACTTCTGTCGGGTTCGGGGAATAATCATCATTATTAGTTGCCGCACTACCTGCCGTGATTTCATTAGTTATTTTTGATTTCCTCAGAAACAGAGGAGTCATAGGTATCTACCCTAACGGAACGTGCACGAAGAATATGTGAACCAGAGCACCTAGAGCAAGAACTGGAACATCTCCAACTGACCTTGGGGTCAAATAGATACAGTGTATCTGAGATCAACAGGGCCATGAAACTGAAGAGTTCCACGGTTCGAAACAGGGAGGACTCTCAGGTAGTTGCAAATGGATATGTGCCATATATCCCAAGAGTAGTGCGGCATCCAATAATGATGATTATTCCCCGAAACCGACAGAAGTAATCAACACCCCAGATTACCTGCATCAATATAAATACCCCTCACGAAATCGAAACGTTTAGTCATCGGAAATGAGTAAGCCTCTGAAACGTTAGGAAGGAATTCCAAAGAACGACGGCCTTCAAACCCGAAGAAGTAGTTATAATATTATTACAGTACTGTTTCTGAATTGCTTGTCATCTTTAATAATTATTCATAACTAATCAAGAAGATGTGTGATAGAAGCTTCGACGTCCATTAGGAAAATGAAAGAAATGACTTGGAAAGGAAATCGCTAGTGACATCTGCCTGTAGTATCCATCCCGTCAAATGATATCTCCATATCGTTGACTTACTATGTATCTCTAGAAACAATGCTACCAGGAATTATCTGAGCCAAAATTCTTGAAATAAAAATTGTATATATAATAGGTACATGCCAAAATAATGTAGTTAACCTGGTTTTTACGGTAGAGCATTTGCCATTTCAACTGTAAACTCAGAAAAACCCACAGTACTACCAGGTTTGTCGATGTATAAGATCAAGATATTCCACCTACCAGAATTGTTACCTAGGGAACCAATCATTGCCTGTCGCAACGAGCCAGCCACAACAAATTTGCCCTGACCGCGGTTCAAACCAGCAATGAAGTAGCCTCATCGGATATACAACGTCGTAGACCGACCGCTAGACCACCGGCCGACTTTTGATGCAGTTCAGCTTCATTCTTTAGTGTTGGTCGACAATCACCTTTTAAATAATAAGCGACTTTATTACTCATACCTAATGTACGACGGCGATTAGGGCCCCGTAAAAATAAAAAATATCTACATTGACAGATGACAGATTTCAATCTGCCAATACGCCATTGACAGATTATTATCTGTCAGAACCTCTGATGTGGTTTCAGGAAATTGGTCATAACAATGAATTCATAACTTCAAAAGAATATTTGCGTCTGAATCCATTCACTTCGTTTTATTATTTAGAGACTTGAATCCTGTGAATGAAAAAATATATATTGTATCAAAGTGAAAGTTTTGGTGGAATATTAGTGAATTTGAATAAAAATCACACCTTCAAAATTCAATAGTGAAATTTTGTCTACAATTCAGTCCATCAAAAATATATTGAGTATTATAACGAAAACGGATGTTAATCTTCAATGATGTTTTTCTTGGTATAGTGCAGTTTTATACAAATTTTTTTGCAAGATTATGATTTGTTTCAGATTCAAGTATTTCCTATTTGAAAGCCAGACTTTATAAAATTGGTCCAAAAAAATCTGTCACTGCCGCCCGGTCTAGTAGGATATAATCTCTATTGAAACTCACTTTTATCTCTTTCAGAAATTATTCTGAGTAACTCTGAGTAAATTTTTCTCCATGATATTGAATATAGTCTCGATACAAAAATAACTTTCACAAAGGTAGAATATTTAAAGATCGGTGTGATGTTTAGACTCTTTGTATATTCCCTACAGATAAAATATTTAACGTTAATTTATTAATTCTGTAAAAATATTCTTTTGAAGTATATGTTTAAAAACACTTCCTACTATACCATCTCTGGATATATATTTCTCAGGGCCAGTTGCACCGCTTCAACTCAGCAGAGATTCAACTTCAACTAAGCTTGGCTCAATCGTTAAGGAACAAGGAAGCTGATTGGCAAATCCATATCAACAGCCAGTTTGCTTTATCTAAGCCTGGCTTAGATAAAGCACAACTTAAGAAAAGCGGTGCAACTGGCCCTCAGTCTATCAATTAGTATATCTGTTGAGGCTGTGACGTACTTCCTGTCAATATCTTGTACAACCTACATCAAAGGTTTTGACAAAGCATTTGTCTCTTGTTAGTTGGGGTACTCTTTGCTGTAAACGCTATTCTGAATCATTTAACAATGGTAGGCCAAGGTGGAAACCCCGAGACAGACCTCTTGAAATATATGCTCTTTATTCCAGATTGTATTCTGACCATTGTGTAACAGGTAAGCCAGGGTCTCAAGATATTTTATTTTTCTCAGTGCAGTTTGAGTGAAATTTGTTTCTGTGTTTACCTTTTGGATAACTAGTCATTAAACTTTTCGGATCACTGAGTCGGAAACAGAGGAAGCGATTGCATGACCTACACAATCTGGTTGAGCTTACGGACATGTTATCACGTGATAATAATGTAAACAGTAGACAACGTGGTATGTGAAACAGTTTTCACAGTAATTAAATCGTCTTGCGCTACGGATATCGTTACACTACTAATCGATGCACTCACTGACAACAACTCCCGACTCCTAATTACAATTAAATCCAACTTGTCACCCGGTCTAGACTACGCGGATTCATCCACTACTGGTAAACAACTGAAGTTTCCAGACACTACACGACATAACTTGTTTTCAGGTCACCAAAACAGAGGAATAGATGCAGGAAATTCTGGGAAGTGATTTCATTAAGGGAATTGAGAGTTATCCCCGCTATGTGCGAACCTCGCAGAATTTCCTCGAAATATGTGTTTATGAATTCATACTGTTTCTCTTGTTTTGCAGATGATTTGAGAGGCGAGACTGTTCCTATAATATAAGTATACAGTCCCGGTTCCTTTTCGACTTTTCATTATGAACAAGGTGAATTTTTGCAAGTAGCTTCGTCTTGAGAAGATGGCCAACGTTTTATCCGAGCCTCTTGGTAATCAAACAAGAAAGAGGGGCCTGAAAATATAGACATTTTAATACAACAAAGTAATTTCTAGTGTGAGCTATTATCTTTATCGTCATTATCTGTAAAATGAATAGTCAGTCAGCACCAGACCCTGTAGCGCAGTTCAAAATTCCATTTCGTAGATGACAGTGAATTGTTATATAAGATAAATCATTCAGAAACACTATATCATAGTGGCTCGATAAGGGCCTCAATGCATAACATAACAATTTTTACGCAATTCATCATAAAGTGACTCAATATGGAAGCCCAAGTAAGTTTGTAAGTGAGTATACGGCCCATGAAACTTCAGTCATTGATTGCATGTACTAGTGAGGAGAAGTCAGTTATAAGCGGGGTGCCTCAGGGCTCGGTGTTGGGCCCACTGCTCTTCATCATATACACTGCTGACCTGTGCTCGATAATATCCTCTTCCTGCGTACTATATGCTGATTACACTAAAATTTTTTGCAATCCCGTAAATCATCAAATGCAACTTCAAAATGACCTCGAAAAAATTTACCAATGGACTCTAAAATGGCAGTTACCTTTGAACATATCCAAGTGCGTCGTTCTTCATGTAGGAAAAAATAACCCTCGAATGCCGTACATGCTCAATAACATAATACTTTCTCAAACTGACATTGTCAGCGACCTTGGACTGACAATTACATCAGACTTATCGTGGAGCGCGCATATAACAAACACAGTGAAGAAAGCTAGTACCAAAGTGTTCCTCCTGAACAAATGTTTTGAAAATGTTCATCACTCTACTTTTGCGAAACTTTACAAAACATTTGTCAGGCCAGTTCTTGAATTCGGAAATAGTGTATGGTGTCCTATACTAATGAGGGATAAAAATCATTTAGAAAATGTTCAAAGACGAGCCACTCAAATACCTTACAGCAAAAATCGTTTCTCATATGAAAATCGTCCGTCATACGAACAGCGCTTGCGAAATTTCCACCTCCCGACATTGAACAAAAGGCGAATAAGAGGTGATCTGATAACCACTTACCATGCCCTCAAAAATTCGTCATCTGCAATAAATCATATTTTTCAACAAGCGGACATTGATAGGTTACGTGGACATTAACTGAAGATAAAAAGAGACTCATTCTCATTAGCTGAATAGTATCGGGGACTTCTTTGTAGAAATGATAGACACCAACATTTCGGGTAAACATTAGGTTCGTCTATACCGTTAAAACATCACATCTAGCCCGATTTTTTCCGACTTGATTCACACATACTATTATTTCTCACTGAATTTTAATTCAATCATAAAAAAATATAGCCTATATCACTCCTAAATAGTGTAGCTTTCAGTTAGTGAAAGAATTATCGAGATCGGTTCAATATTTCCGAAATTTACCCCCTACAAACAAAGTCAAAATCGAACCTTCTTACACCCCGTTTCGACGATGCAGTTTTGTCGCTGCAACTTCTCGCGGCGATTCGTCGCTGCGAGATATGTCATGTAGCTGTCAGTTTGCATTGCCAATATTAAAAAATAGCACTGAATGTTACCAAGATAAACGTCTACATTATTACAACTGATATATAATTTCATTCATTTCTAATAATTGATATTGTGATTAAATCACCTTATTCCTCAACTTGATTCCTCAAGTCTTGAAAAATAATTGAAATGTTCAAAATCAATATTCTTCACAATGATGCCACCACATATTATTCGTGGTTTGCGGCAACAAATTCACCATAGAAATAATTAAGTCGCTGCAACTTATCGCACCAAAAAAGACTCATGCAACTCGAAAAACTTGCATGAACACATGCAATTTTCTGGAGTTACAGCAAAAAACTTGCATCATCGAAACAGGCTATTATAAAGCCTCGTGTTCACTTGCAAGTAACTTGCGGAAGTTTTTTCACCAAGTACTTGCCGGCGTGTCTACACTGTAGTCTGATTGTTTTGAAATTTATTGCGGCAAATTACTCTAGCAAGTTCGTTTGCTCGAGTAGGTAACGTGTACACACACTTCCAGAAAAATGTGGCTGCTGCTGTTGTAACATATATTCAGTTAAAAAAACAAATAAAGGAAAATGACAAAAAGCGTAGAAAAATTTGGGTCAGAAAATGGATTCAGCGAAGATCTACCTTAGGTATACATGAAAAGCTGTTCTTTGAATTGAGAACGGAAGATCATCAGCGGTTAAAAAAATTTTTACGTATGTCTGCGGAAGATTTTTATTTTTTGCTGAAAGGTGAAAGGAAAAATATATAAAAAAGATACCAAAATTCTCACGTGCTTTTATACAATTCATTTGTCCCCTATCCACTCTTTTTTTTCAATTTTTCTCCACTCCTGATTCAGTTCTGTTCTCAAGTTATGTAGCTTGCGCTGAATTTCATGTTCAGATGTGTTGAATAGTTCTGCTAATTTTTGAAATGCGCTTTGTTTTTTTACTCTATTTTTAAAATCTTTGCAATGTACATTCCATATTTCTGGGTACCGTTCAAAATTTTCAATTGGCAGAAGAGTTTCTTTTCTATTCCAAACACGTCGTTCCTCAATTTTTGTGAAAAAAATCAGAATTTCAATTCAGATTCGAAAAAAATAAATAAAAGTTTAAAATTGTTCACGAAATCTCACAACTTGCTGCAAATATTTCGAAACAGTCTCGAAATAATGAAGTGCAAACTAATTTGCTTAGATTAGCCGTGTACACTACAAGCTCTAACAAGTCGGCAAGTACTTGGCCCGAGAGTAAACTTTCAGCAAACTTCCTCTAGCGCTGCTGTTTACACACATTACAAATGACCTGTGAGAGTACTCTAGGCAAATTTAAATGCTAGTGGACCCGAGCCTTAATATTGGTACAGATGACAATGTTCCAAATATCGACCCTTGAGGAACGCGCAGCTCAGCTCGATCTAGTGACCTTACTCTAACTAGTAGATGTCGCAGTGTATCCAGGTGTCGGTCATTTCAGATGATTTTACGATATACTAAGGGCGGGTACTTAATGACCTGATTAACAGTCCGTTAAAACAATCGGTGCTTGGAATGCGCTTTCACCTATCAAATGACAGAATGTGGCGTCCATTCTCAGCACCGATTTCTTTCAACGGACACTTAATCAGGTCGTAAAGTACCCACCTAAGGTGCATTCATGACAACAAAACCGGTTTAGTTGGCCACCACGGACTTTCATTGAGGAATCTTAATTACTGTCTGCTACAAAAGGGACTGCAAATTTTGTTTTTCATAAAATGGTTCCTCTGATACGAATGAAAAAATCGATGGATGTCATTTGTCGGAGAATATTATGGTTCGGTCCATATTTTTCTAGCGCAATTGAACTTCACCAATTATGAGAAAAGAATACGATTGCTTTTTAGGTATTTTGTTTGCTGTTACCCTAATAGGACTATATTGATAATGTGGCAAAAAGCCATCATTAAAGAAATTTAAAGAATATTATCAACGAATTAAGACAGCTCATTGGGTCCACGACAAGGCCGTACCCAGGAGGGGTCAGAGGGGTTGAAACATCCCCCTCCGAAATTTTACAAAATAAAAAGATTTTTCAAACGCATCACTCAAGTTATAATTTTCTTTTTCTTCTTTATAGGTAAATAAGGAAGGGTTCAAACCAATTTCTAGTCAAAAATGTATGTAAATAATTTGTCAAATTTATTATAATTTTACTAACCCATTCACATACGTGGAATTCGTGGATGAACGTGATCCGCCTCTAACGGCGTAGACCGAAGCGTTTCACTACGTAAGTTGCCGTAAAGCATATAGTTAGGCGCTATCACGATAGATAGCAGCACGAAAAAAAGACCGCCATTCGCTTTCGTAAATCACTGAGTCTGACTACTTTCGGAAAAAAATTCGTTTTTATAATGTTGGCAGTACAGTACTGGGGGCTTACTCCGAAACTAAACGAACGATCAACGAACGAGAAAATAGACATTGAATCTTTGAAACTTTATGAAAAGATGATTGATCTAGAACTAGTACATAGTGAGTACTCACTGTGGAAATTGTTTTGGGAAAAACAAATGGAACTCGACAAGCCTCCTTGTGCCATTGAGGCATTAGGCCAATGTAATAGGGAACTTTTTCCTAACATATTCACCCTCCTGAAAATATTTGCTTCTTTCTTTACCAGTGACCACTGCAACTGCTGAGAGGACCTTCTCCACTCTCAAGCGATTGGAGACGTACTTGAGAAATCCGTGTGGACAAGACATGGCAGAAACCATAAAATTTCAACAGACAAAGTGATCGATGAATTCGCAAGAAAAAAGAATAGAAGAATGGATTTTGTTTTGTAAAGTAACTGTTATTGTCTACAGACATAATTTTATACTGTATTGTACTACACAGTGTTGAGTCTATTTGCATTAGTATAACTACTTTTCTTCGGCCTTGAAGGCCGTCGTTCTTTGGAATTTCTTTCTAATGTTTTTCGCTAGCGCGAGTGGCCAGCTTCTTCAGAGGCTTACTCATTTACGATGACTAAACTTTTCGATTTCTTAGGGCGTATTTATATAGATGCAGGTAGTCTGGAGTATTAATTACTTCTGTCGGGTTCGGGGAATGATTATCATTATTAGTTGCCGCACTACCTGCCGTGATTTCATTGGTTATTCTTGATTTCCTCAGAATGGGATTCCAAATTCTGTTTAGACTCAACGCTTCTTCTTTTCTGTTTAAATATTCCGTATGCTTTTGGATTTCTATCGCCTCTCGTACCAGTCGGCTATGGTAACCCTGATTGGGGGCAATCAGTTTAGCATTTTCAAACAGAATCCTGTGGTTACCCTCACTCAGTGCGTGTTCCGCCACTGCCGATTTGTCGGTTTGCCCCAGCCTGCAGTTACCTCGGCCGCGAAAGCCTTAACCATTTTGTCTATATGCATTGCCAATCTATTCATTTTCCTAGACACCAAATTAACAGGGAGAACGATTTTGTTGTTATTATTTATATATTCATTATTTAGTGTCGTCCTAACTTTTGTTAATGAAGCTTGAAATGGCGTGAAATTGGGATATTTGATAATTAATTTTAACAATCTTTTGGGCCTGGTGTCACAACCCCCTCCCCCCCGAAAACTTTTTCTGGGTACGGCCTTGGTCCACGAGGTACGTATGAATAGCGCCACACCTTGAATTTCATGTAATGGTAGACAATTTGACTGGTACTATGTGATTTTTGAATTTTATTCACTTTCAAGTTAAAACCTATCACTTTGTGGAATTTACTCGAAAGGGTTATCATTTCGTGAACCACTATTCTTGTCCTGTTATAGTAGTAAGCACGTCGGCATCTCAAGCGAAAGACCGAGATTCATTTCCCCGCCGAGCCACCGTGCTGAGATTCACACTTTAAAAGTTAGGGCCTCGTTAATATCTCGGCCAAGTTTCGGATTCTGATGGTTTGTCAGATGGCTAACAGGAAAAACCATTTTGAAACTTTTTTTCTAAGGTACCGATATGATTTTGATTAGGCAAAATTTAGTCGTCAACTTTTTAAAACAAGTTGGTATGCTAAATTTCTTTCCATAATGTAGGTTCGAATAGGCAAGCAAATAAAAATTTGAAAATTCTCAAAAATTGTTATTGACATATTAATTTTTTCGGAATCAGCTGCAGGGGTATCCAACTTTATCTTACTAAAATAAAAATCTTCGAATAATGGAATTGAAAATTGTAGTGCTCAATTATATGGGAATTCAGAAATCCTATAAAAGTGCCAGTATCTTCAATACGATCATCATTTCACCATATTCGAAATTTCACTTAGTATAGAAAGAAGTTTTTTGTTATTGAAAGAATAACGTTGACTTGTGACATTTCCTGTATACCTTTTTATCCGTGGTCTGCCTGTAATGTGTCGCTTTGGGCCCTCGGGTGGAGATTCATCGTGTATGTTCAAAATTGGCTCGTTGATTTTTTTCGAAATATAAGATTATAGTTACTCAGGTTTAAAATCTCAAAGCGAAAGATAACGAATATATTTCTCATCTATCCGTAGCGACGATGTAAACAGACATTCGATATCTTCTCAATTTTTCTCGAAATATTCGTGTTAGACGAACATCTTTCCAGTGTCACTCTCTTATAAATCAACAAATTGGGCATTTTCTGCAAATCGAAATCCAGAGATTGGTATTCAAGGATCTTTCTACAACGTTCGGTAAACAGAATTGCGAATCTAAATCGATATTTGTCTACCAATTTATCACCTCCACGTGTGGAAACTACTTTATTCATCGAAGGTGAGTTTCCTGTGAAAATTTGGAAGTTTACAGCAATAAAATTATATATCCATAGATTGCACTTGGGCAACTTTCTGACATTCGAATTGAATCTTGATGATCTAGAAGGGTTAATGAACTGAGAATATAATATTTGCAGTGAGTAGATAGGTAAAGTTTATTACCTACGTTACATTCACCATGGGTTTATACAGCAAATAAGATAAAATAACGAATACAAGAAAGTTGAACATAAGTTATTCAATGGGATAGTTTATACACCGATTGAAATAAAATAAGAGTGCGCACATTTTCCAGTCTTATTTTATTTCAGTGGATGTTTGAGGTACCTATGACCTGTACACAACTTTGAATTGAAAGAGACCAGAAAAACATTAAATCAATGATATCAAAATGCATGTATGGCGAAGATTTTGGCTGTACCATTACCTGGAAACCCAAAGGATCCAACTGTCTTAGAACCACTGTCCATATGAAGTAATGAATTTGTATTATAAATCTTTATCTTCGCTTGTGCGGTATAGGTAAAGAGCTGTCTATTTGGAACATCATCGAACGATAGTTTTCTGCACAAAGTGTTCAAAGAAATATATTGTATAAAACTCGTGCAGAATGTGATCATTGCATATACTTTATGTAAAAGTCAGCCTCGCGGCCAAGACTGACAACTTCACGTCGTGTGCAATAAACAAACTCTTTGCAACTCCCACAATTTCAAAACGTTCATTACGTTTTTGAGAGCTGTTAGGCTCATTTAGAATACAAATGTATTCTAAATTGATGGCACCGCTTCCATTTCCACTCTCATATCTTTCTCTACGTCTGTTTTTGATCTGTAATTGTTCTTCATCACTGCAACTGCAGAGAACTATGTTTCGTACAAGTACGAAGTAGCAAATGGTAATGAAACCTATAATGCTGCAGTAGGTACTGATGACGAGATACTCATGAAAAACTGAGCTCCAGAATTCCAACAGTTTGTCCTTGTCGTATTGAAGCGTTAGGATGGAATGAAGGACAATTATATCGGTTGTCTTCTTCTTCTTCTTTTTCTTCTTCTTCTTCTTCTGTTGAAAGTGTCGATGGTATTTGCGAATGGAAATGGTTTCTAATCCAGTCATAGGGCTCCGGATTATCGAGGAAATATTCTTTAGTATTCAATTAATGCTAGCAAGTGCTGTGTGAGCATCATTTTTTGAAACGGGTCGAGTATTCCATCTTCCAATTCTCTCTTCCATGAAAGCGAGTTCTGAAACCCAGTAATTGTATCTGAAAATTGCATGTTATGAGTATTCTTTCCCTCCAAAGAATTATTAAGATCATCAGGTTTGTTAAATATGTCACAGAGATATGCCAATTTTATTATAATCTCAGTAGACATAAAGTTTTGCCCATCATTATGTGATTTTGCCTGTAAATACATGTCAAATTAGTTTTTCTACTCCCACCCATAAATATGCTCATTTCTTTATAGTTTACTGAAAGGATAAGTAGGCGATTCCAGTCAACTGAATCGTTATTATTTCATACCCACACAAGGTAGAATATGAATTCCACCAATCACAGACAACAAAATACTTGGTTACTACAGACAACCCTGTAGAAAGGTCCGCATTTCTGATTTGTTTACCAAATTATAAAAAAAAAAATCAGGAAAACATTTTCGAAAATCAATGATTCAAGCGATTTGTCTTCGAAAGAAACAAAAATCAATCGCAAAAACAATAATTGTAATATCTCGATTTTCTCGTCATATCAGGTATAACATTTCATCTTCAAAATCACGATTTCCTTTACGAATTCTAAGACTTCGTTACTGTTAATCTATCATCAATTTCATTGTTATTATCAGTGGATCAGTGTTTTCTGTAACATATTAATTCACAAACATGAGTGATTCTTGTGATGAATCTATTAACGGTACTCCACCAATAATTAATTGAAATCATACAGTCCAAGTGGCCTGTTAGTTAGAGTGTTAGCCCTCTGAGACGATCCTCTTTATAGTCGGTGGTTCGAGTCTCACCAAAACACAAGTCATTTGTAC
>JAVJAQ010004159.1:0-135069 GCA_032362365.1 Zygogramma bicolorata | reverse complement strand
TGTACCAATTTAAAGGTGAATCCATATTCACTCGCGAGGTTGGTCCGAATTCCGGAGTTGAGAGCTTTTTTATGCTTTTTTCTTAGTATTGTAAGTTCTTTCCATTTCCGGAATTGACACCTTTGGAAACCTTTGGACTTTTTTATGGGGCCATTTGAAGCAAAAGGTGAACGGAACTGAACCTGCTTCAATATTTAATATACGGCAGAGAATAAAAAATATTTGTAGAAATATCGACGTTGCTGTGTTCGAAAATGTTCCACGTGAAATATCGGATAGGCTGTTCGTATGTCAAGACGTTTGAGGCATCTATTTCGAGCATCTTCTGAACTGAGTTCGGCTTATCCCCTCAAAGCATGAAGTTAAACGTCGATGCATTCAGGCAATTATTAAAGGTTCCGCCATTTTGTAGTAGGTGAAGATATTCACCTCATACTCTAGGGTTATGAAGTATTCGTCAAGAGCTTCAAAATGATATATCACAAGATCTCTCTTTCCATTAATTTTTTTTTCAGATGGTACCCAGTCGCCATCTTGAAATTTTCATCTGTCAATTTCACTCCAAAATATAGTATTTATGCATCAATTTCATTACAAGTTTCAATTTTTTGAGTTGATCTGTTCACGTTATAAAAGTGGGAGGGGACACTAAGGAAAAGCACTGTATAGATATGTAAACATACTGTTTGAATGACATTATTTTGTGGTTGATGTGTGATGGATTGTAATCTCGATGTGATTTATGATATATATCGATGTCTTTGTTCACACTTTATCTTTTGACACGTATCTGATAATATCTATTCATATAAAACTGAATTATAATCATCATCCAGAAGTGGAAAATATCGAGACTTCATGTTCCATGGCTATTTATGTAAATATTTTTCTAACAAAATAAAAGCATGTGCCTTCCGTAATTGAACTCAAATGGAACTATGTATTCAGGTTCACCCACAAAGGAGGAGATTTGAGAACGTCCACTCTAATAAACTTCCATTCTATTTAAGTTAAGGATTAACGAAATCCTATCTATCAAAGTGTGATACCTAGCACGAGGAAGGCAATCAGTGCAAGTCTATGCAAGTTGAGTCTGTCATCCAAGATCATGGCCGCGCGGAACGTTACTTGACCCCAGATATAATCCAAGGAACTCAACTAATCTTCCATCTACAAACCCTATACCTTACAAAAAGCATCACGTGAACCGTGAACCCAAAGAGAGGATAAACAAATTCGTATTCACCTTGAATTTCAGATGGTTGAGTTCGAATCACCCGATTTTTTCTTTCGATTGTACTTTTTTCGTTTAATTGATGAAGCACATTTAAAAGAGGGTGTAATCGAAAAAGTTTCAAGTTCCATAAAATCTGTATGGAATATGGGTTGATGTAAGTGCCTTTGAGATTTCCTAGCGAGGCAACATTAAACCCCGAAATCTGTATGGTCCCATGAAGATTAGGGACCTAATTCCATTATAATCCACCTTCAAACCCACAGATATCATGCTAATCAGGCACGACTTTGGCAGTATGTAGTGATTATAAATTATAAATGACCCCGAGTGAGCCACAGTTGAGTAGGAACGCATTAGTATAGTACACTGATAGTTCAAAGATGGATGAAGGGGTGGGAGTAACAGGGCCAAAATTCAGGCTTTCGAAGCCAATTGGAACCATCCCCATCATCTTTCGGGCAGAAAGATACCTGTGACTCACTAAAGGCACTCACAGTGTAGAGATCTACATGTTATCAGACAGCCAAGCAGCATAAAAGGCACTCAAGTCGTACACTCACGAGTCCGAACTGACTCAAGTGTTCCTTAAGACAACTGGTACAAGGGAATCAAGTTACCTCAATGTGGGTACCAGGTCACGAGGGCATCAAAGGAAATGAGAAAGCGGATTTCCTTGCGAAAGAAGGAACAAACACCCCGTTCTCTGGACCGGAACCTTTCTGTGGGCGTTAAAAATGTCACATGAAGGAGGGATTTCCCCAATGGGAACTTGATAGATCGAAACGTCCCTGGAACATAGTCCCTGGACAAAGAAAAGTAAAAATGTTTGTTAACCCTTCGCCCAAAGAAGCTTTCAGGGTTTAATAAAAAAGACCTCAGGTTGGTATGTGGGCTGCTAATGGGGCATTTTCATTGAGGTGCCACCTCGAGGAAATGGGCAAAGTTGACAGGAGTGCCGATATTGCGGTATTGCAGCCGAAACTCCGCCTATTTTTCATTTCTATGTAAAATTATTTCATTTGCATTTCTCATAGTGATCAATGTAGATATATCATTCTTAAACATATATTATGTCTAAAACATCCACTTTCCTGCCTGTATAGCGCAAAGGCCACTGGATCACGTGGAAATCACTTTTTCTTTTTTAATTTTTATGGCAGCATTATAGTTCTTGTAATCTACACTTAGATGCTGATGTTACCCAATTTTACTACTCTTTTCCTCCTGATAGAATCGAAGACATTTGTGCATGGACATATAGTATGGGTCAAAATGTGATTTCAGTGGAGACAAACTTGGTTTACCGTTCTCGGAGTGATTGTTTTCCATCAGTACAGGACAGCTTACTACAGTGTTCATGATAATAATAATCACAGAAACCCAGCCACTTATTACCATTTCTCTCTTGAATATTATGCCACATGGACTTGGAACACAGGTGTTCACTGAATTCTGAATCGATATAGGTGGATGCATACGATGATAATTCTTATACAGAGTGTTACAGAACTCATAAGCTCAAAGATGGTGTCGAAAACCCCCTCTGAGATACGGTTTTCAAAAATGCGATCAAAATTTGCTGTTTGATATGTGGATGAATTTCGGTAATGATAGTTATTTGGGTCATTTCCCATTTCTCCATATAAAAAAACCAACGACTCAATGGAAGGCCCCTGTAGGGCGCCTGGAACATGAAATCATCCAATTTCTCTCTTCTGTTCGTGATTCAGAAGAATCTGTTAGATAATCGGTATCACTTTAAATGTAACAAACCAAGCTTCCTTCTCACTTTTTCGGAAAACAACTCGGTCTGGCTAAAACTGGACCAGAAAACATCAAACATTTAAAAAAAAATCCGAATATAAATGAAAATTGTGTTCTCAAAAATTAACCGTGAATATCTTTATATACCATTTTGTGTCACTCCGTAGGAGATATGGCAAATTTATCAATCATTCCGGAAAACCTAGGGAGAAGTAGTAAACATTTAGTGAACACTTAGAAATTATGAGTAGTAATGAGAATAAATATTTTTGAACAGCAGAATATCATCTTATGTGGATCTCTTGAGCCTGAAAAGTCTTGATTCTTTCCATTCAAACCACAAAAAAAAAGGGTTGAAGTATATTTTGAGAAAATGTTTCCTTCAATGAAAGACGTTCGAAAAAGTTCGACGTGACATATCGGATAGGCTGTTCTTATATCAGGACGTTTAAGGCAACCATTTCGGGCATCTTCTGAACTGAGTTCAGCTTATCTCCTCGAAGTTTGAAGGTTGAACGTCGATGCAGTCAGGCAATTATTAAATGTTCCGCCATTTTGTGGTAGGTGAAGATATTCACCTCATATTCTAGGGTTATGAAGTATTCGTCAAGAGCTTCAAAATGATATATCACAAGATCTCTCCTTCCATTAATTTTTTTTTCAGATGGTACCCAGTCGCCATCTTGAAATTTTCATCTGTCAATTTCACTCCAAAATATAGTATTTATGCATCAATTTCATTACAAGTTTCAATTTTTTGAGTTGACCTGTTCAAATAATATAAGTGGGAGGGCACACTAAGGAAAAGCACTGTATAGGTGAAGATACTGTTTGAATGACATTATTTTGTGGTTGATGTGTGATGGATTGTCATCTCGATGTGATTTATGATATATATCGATGTCTTTGTTCACACTTTATCTTTTGACACGTATCTGATGATATCTATTCATATAAAACTGAAATATAATCGTCATCCAGAAGTGGAAAATATCGAGACTTCATGTTCCATGGCTATTTATGTGAATATTTTTCTAACAAAATAAAAGCATGTGCCTTCCGTAATTGAACTCAAATGGAACCATGTATTCAGATTCACCCACAAAGGAGGAGGTTTGAGAACGTCCACTCTAATAAACTTCCATTCCATTTGAGCTAAGTATTAACGAGATCCTATCTTTCAAGATGTGATACCTATCACGGGGAAGGACAAGGAGTGCCTGTCTGTCCAAGTCGAGTCTGTCATCCAAGATCATGGCTACGCAGAACGTTACTTGATCCCAGATATAATCGATGGAACTCGACTAATCCACCATCTAAAAACCCTATACAGTACAAAGAACATCACGTGAACCCAATAAGAGGATAAACGAATTCGTATTCACCTTGAATTTCAGATGGTTCGGTGTGAATCACCTGATTTTTTCTTTCGATTGTATATTTTTTGTTCAATTCATGAAGCACAGTTGATATATGGTGTAATCGAGAAAGTTTCAAATTCCATAAAATCTGTATGAAATATGGGTTGATGTAAATGCCTTTAGGATTCCCCAGAAAGGCAACATTACACCCCGGAATCTGTATTGTCACATGAGGATTTCGGACCTAATTCCATCAGAATCCATGTTCAAACCGACAGATATCTTGCCAAACAGGCACGACTTTGGCAATGTGTAGTGATTATAAATGACCGCCAAAATACTCTTCGAGTGAGCCACAGTTGAGCAGGAATGCATTAGTATAGTACACTGACGGTACAAAGGTGGATAAAGGGGTGGGAGTAACAGGGCCAAAATTCAGGCTTTCGAAACCAACAGGAATCATCTAAACCATCTCTCGGGCAAAAATGCTTGCTATAGAGGGCCTTACTAGAGGCACTCGTAGTGCGGATATCTACTTCCTATCAGACAGACAAGTAGCATAAAAGGCCGTTAAGTCGTACACTCGGGAGTCCGAACTGACTTGGGACTGCAAATGTTCCTCAACACAACTGGCACAAGGGATCAAGTTACCTCATAATTGGTACCAGCAGGTCACGAGGGCATCAGAGGAAATGAGGAAGCAGATTTACTTGCGGAAGAAGGAGCAAACACCCCGTTCACTTGACCGGAACCTTTCTGTGGTCGTTCAAAATGTCACATGAAGGAGGGATTTCCCCAATGGGAACTTGATAGATTGAAACGTCCCTGGAACATAGTCCCTGGACAAAGAAAAGTAAAAATGTTCGTTAACCCTTCGCCCAAAGAAGCTTTCAGAGTTGAATAGAAAAGACCTCAGGTTGGTATGTTGGCTGCTAATGGGGCATTATCCATTGAGGTGCCACCTCAAGGAAATGGACAAAGTTGACAGGAGTGGCGATATTGCGGTATTGCAGCCGAAACTGCAGAACATTTGCTTTGTGACTGCCAAGCTCTGTTCTGCGGAAGGCCCAAGATGCTGAAAAGGATAACATAAGCCCCCAGGTATCTGATCTGCTTCATCAAAAGTCTCAGCATTCGTTGCCTTCAATAGATAAGAGTCATGTACAATATAAGTTACAGGTCACAATACTGACAGGATCGATGCTCAACCGACTTCCTTCAATGTACAATGTCTGAAACAACTGTTTTCCTATTAATATGCGCGACGGCCATTGATTCACATAGAAGTTAAATGGTATCTGTGGACCTTAATGAAATAATGATGCATGACACCTTATTTATCTAATCTATTGAAACCTTCAGGATCAATTGAACGTCCAAAATAAAAAGTTACAAACTAAAAAAACACTTATTTCAACTATTGAATGTTTATGAGACGTTGATCTTGTTTAAAATTCTAGAAAAAAACAGTACCGAACTGAACTACAAACTGCTGTAGAGCCCTGTAATTTTCAAAGAACACCGCGTGAATCAAGGAACAGGAGATACGAATTAACATTCACTTTGAATTTTTGAAGTTTGTAAGCCTCGGGAAAAACCCCTGGCTGCAAGGAGCTCCAAAGTTCAGCTGTTCTATTGAAAAAAAGATTTCCTTAGCAAGAGATGTTCGACAGGTCTCCAAGCTCACCACGAAGGGGTCAGAATTCTGTGCTCGATGAGTCATCCGTGTAGATGCTGCCCATGGTGGAAAGATTGATGACGATTCAGAAGAATCCACAAGTCTCCGACCCTTTTACGATGCTACGAAGTGAGCGAAGAATCACCAACAAGATGGATTTCCTTTCTCTGAGTAGAATTAAGAAGTTTCAATGAATGTTTTGGTGCCGAGCCCCATACATGAGAACTGTATCTCAAAACAAGTCGTATCCGAGCCTTGTAGATAATTAGAAGCTGACAAGAAATGAAGTATTTGTTTGCACTAAATAGAAATCTTCTGGGAAGCACCTCTGGCGATCGATCTGACATGGTTTCAACAAGGTTTTTCCATGGGAGAATATTATAATGCTTTGTTGTTATTGCCTAGAAACAGAATTTCATTGATATGACCAAGTCTTTATGAGCCTGTAATGTTGATTTCCATTAATCAGCTATGGATAAGCATGGTAATTAAGTATTGAAAATCTGTCCAAGTAATCGGCTACCCCTCCAGATCATAGCCACAATGAATGTATTGCATTTGGTATTGTGTCATGTTTTTCCGGTGTGTCATATGCACCATTAATTCAAAACAGTCATCGGAAATGAAACGTTAGGAAGAAATTTTTTGCTCTGTTTGACCTACATAGCAGTTTGAATAATTCTCACAATCCACCTCAAATAGAACTAGGGGGATTTTACTTTTTTCAGGTAATTTTTTCAAAACCGATCCTCAACAATTGTGCACATATTATTTTTCTCAAACTGTCAATTTCAGTATAAATGATGTTTATCTGAGACAACACATACTTGACCTATGAATATAAGTGATGGATGGTTTCCTAGACACGTCACAAAATGCACTTGAATTTCGTATATATATAAAACCCTCATTCAATCTTAGTTCGAATCAGTGGTAAAATAATTTCATTTCACTGTTCGCCATGCATACCTCAAAGCTTTTGTTTTTGTTTTTCATCATCAGTACAAATGTGAACTTTTCTCTCCAGAAGAGCTTGTCAAACTCATCACAAGCAGTCACCCAGGTAGGAATAGATATTATACGAATATTTCTGGGGAATTTTGTAATATTTCACGAATATACCACTGTATCAATTAATAATGAATGTTGAAATAGTCTCCTGCGAATATTCATGAAATATACATAAGGAAGATATTCTCCAGCATTTATTCATTGGATATCCATAAGACATCCAAATGGTGTTTCCCCAGATACTAGACCGATATTCACTAAACGTTCGATAGATATCTCATATGGGTATACAAAAACATGCATTTCACGTCCAAAGTTTATTTCATGAATGTCCAATGGACATTCAGGAGATACATCGCAAGTTTTTCTTGCTGGAGTGTCGTGTCCTGGGTTTTTGAGTTCCGGAGCTTTCGGCTGCATCTGCGGCAGCCATCTTCAGCGGCGTGGTCTTAGTTTTACTCCTTCCTGTGAGTTTACTATGACTGATGACAAATCTGGAAGTTCTTGTTTATTTATATCTTGTGGTCAGACACGGTTCTATCGTACGTCGGATTATGTACTTCTGTCTGGCTTTGTCGTCAATGTCTTTAGAACGGGATGCCAAATTTTGTTCAAGGTTCTTCCCTCTTCCTTCCTGTCGAAGTTATCTTATACTTATGAACTGTTCCGTCAGAAGTGAGCAAAAGATATCTTATGGAAGTTCTCAAACGATATATTATGTACGTCCACAGCAGATATTGTATCCAACTGTGTCGACGTCCATCCAAAATATCCATGTTCGAAATGCATTGGGTGGAATATCTTCAATTCTGAACCATCCCTTGGATTTTTCCTCTCTGAATATGAAAGAGGTTGTACAAAATTTCTATCCAATTTTCATATTTTTTCTATACGGAGAATTACAAATCAGAAACTAGTTCCTCAAAGTTCATTCCTTCCACAAAAATGAAAAAAAGTTCTTAAATATTGTTCGAAAGATGATTTGATTTAACGCCAGTCTTCAAGTATGCCCACTGACTATGTCAAGTGTTTTTACATTTTCCTCGCAGGAGGAATGGGCGAATTCGGTTTGCTTTTGGAATACCTCGTCCATTGGTAGATGGCGTAATAACTTCGTTGTTCGCATCAGCTTTGGCCGGGGCTTGATACTCGTGTAGGAGTTTGATTTTTAATTATGGGAAATCATCGACTTTATGTTGATGATGGCACTGCCTTGCACTGACGAGTGGCCAAATAGCCCGAAACCGGTCTGCAAGTGTGTCCGTCCCTATAATTGAAAATCAATTCCTTCATTTGTATCGACGAAAGCAAATGCAGGATTTACTTCTGTGAAGAAACCTGCACTGGCACCTGGTCGGATATAATTCAATGCCCTTCGTGGTATTAGCCAGGGGAGTAGTTGTTTTCTGACAGGTGCCAGCCGAAACCTACTGTGTAGGTAATTTGAGACTGGCCTGAACAGATTGTTCGAAAGATGATTTGATTTAACGCCAGTCTTCAAGTATGCCCACTGACTATGTCAAGTGTCTTGTTTGTTAATATCTTGTGGTCGGACACGGTTCTATCGTACGTCGGATTATGTACATCTGTCTGGCTTTGTCGTCAATGTCTTCAGAACGGGATGCCAAATTTTGTTCAAGGTTTTTCCCTCTTCCTTCCTGTCGAAGTTATCTTATACTTATGAACTGTTCCGTCAAAAGTGAGCAAAAGATATTTTATGTACGTCCACAGCAGATATTGTATCCATCTGTGTCGACGTCCATCCAAAATATCCATGTTCGAAATGCATTGGGTGGAATATCTTCAATTCTTAACCATCCCTTGGATTTTTCCTCTCTGAATATGAAAGAGGTTGTACAAAATTTCTATCCAATTTTCATATTTTTTCTATAAGGAGAATTACAAATCAGAAACTAGTTCCTCAAAGTTCATTCCTTCCACAAAAATGAAAAAAAGTTTCTAAATATCTCCAATTCATTTCCAGGAAAGACTCAAGGTCTCCCTTTACTATGAAACGTTCTGTGGGTATTGCGTGGAATTCATCAGGAACCAACTTTATCCTGGTTTCCAGTGGCATCTAGGATCAAATCTTATCATGGATATGGTTCCATACGGTAACGCTCATGTAAGTAAACCATAAGTGATAATAGCGACCACAATTTGTTTTCAGATTGCTATTGTTCTATCACTCACATAGAGTTACAAATAATCGAATAGCTTGCAGAATATCAGAACTCATAACGAACCCTCTCAACATATCAGTTAGAGTTTCTCAGTACCTTCCTTTGAAAAACTATTATAATATAGGAGAAGACGATATGACTACTTCTTATCTCTAACGTGAACAATTAGGTATAATAATTATAATAATATCTGGACAAAAAAATATATACAGGTATTCTTGTATCTAGGGTTTGTTCATACAAACACAAACGAATGTCTATTTGTCGCAACTTAACGAGCAACGGAAAATGAAACATCGAACTAAATCCTAATGAATTCGGTGTAGATATTCTCATTCCAACAAGATGGAGCACCATCAATATCACTCCAGACAAGTAAGAAACTATTTGTATAACACTTTCCATGGTCGTTGGATTGGCCATCGAGGTCCTACGGAATGGCCAGCCTGCTTGCCAGATTTGACACCTTTAGACTTTTTTGTGGGGCTATTTGAAGCAAAAGGTGTAAGTTACTGAACTTGCTCCAATATTGAACATATGGCAGAGAATAATAAATATTTGTGAAAATATCGACGTTGTTGTGTTCGACAATGTTTGACGTGAAATATCGGATAAGCTGTTCTTATATCAAACGTTTAAGGCAACCATTTCGAGCATCTTCTGAACTGAACTCATCTTATTTCTTCAAAGTATGAAGTTAAACGCTGATGTATTCAGGTAATTATTAAATGTTCCGCCATTTTGTAGTAGGTGGAGGGTTGTAAAGTATTCGTCAGGAGCGTCGGAATGATTTATCATAAAACCCCCCTTCCATTTATTTTTTTTTCTAGAAGGCGCCCAATCGCCATCGTGGAATTTCCATCTGTCAATATTACTCCAAAATATAGTATTCACGCATATATCAATTTAATTATCCTAAGTTTCAATTTTTTGAGCTAACCCGTTCAAATAATAAAAGTGGGAGATATTAAAGGAAAGCACTGTATATTTTTCTCGTTGTTTTTTTTGTGCACCTAGTTCGAATGATTTAATGAAACCGTTTTTTATTTCAGACCGAAGGAAATAAGGTATCTTGTCAACATGGCGATGGTGAATGTTATGGCAACAAACTACATGCATGTGCCATCTCTAGCCTGCCCCAATGGCAATATATGAATTTCATAGCATGTCTTGTGGCTTCCGACGATCCTGATAACGTAAAAAAAGGAGCAGCGGTAATTATTTTCAACTACACCCGTTCTATTCATGGGCGCCGTTTCTTGAGGGCGAGAGGGAACGGGCGCCTCCCCCTAGATTTTAAATTTTTCAATCCATACGCCGCGTAAAACAGGACATCGACTTAATTTCGCATTTTTTTTCAAACCACACTCGTTATTATTGTTCAAAAGTATTTTCATTTCAATTCAGAGCATTACTTTCATTTTTTTTTTTTAATTTGTCCCTCCCTAACATTTTTTGTAACGGCGCCAATGGTTCTATTATATAACACATATATGCGCATAATCTATTTCATAATGAAATCCATTTTTATACAGATTTCGCATTACGATACAGATTTTCGACCGATAGAAACCCAATAAGTATTTTTTAATCGTGGTTCGAAACCAGTCTCGGGCATCAGCTTTTTTTTCTCTTCTTTTCTAATTGTTGTATTTTCCGAGGAAATTATTTTTCGGGTGAGGGTAAAATAGCGTATGCAATTCTCATGTAATGGTTATCAATACACTCCCTTAAACCATACGAAACTCACCTTCGGCTCGTTTCGTATCCCAGTAAATGGTCGTGTATTCAAAACCATCATTACATGATCTTTGTGTAATATACTGTAACAAAACTGATGATAATAATAGATGACTTTTGTTTCTTTTCCAACGAAGGGCAGCATTGCTGTTTGCTGAAACGAGCATGTAGATTCGAAAACATTACTAAAAAATGATGCTATTTTTCACAAGAGTCAAAACTAGGTTGATATAACTTGAATTGAAAATATAAAGCAATATCGATCGCTAAAGAACCCTTAGCACCAAGAAGCTTGTATTTCTATTTCGTGCAGAGAAATACTTCATTTCTCGTCAGCTTTTAATGATCTACGGGCCTGTCTTGGCATATAGTCACCAAAACATCCATCGAAGGTTCTTGATTCTATTCAGAGAAAGCCAATCCATCCTGTTGGTGATTCCTTGCTCACAGGCTCGGTCACTTCGCTGGAACATCGTGAAAGGGAGACTTGCATCTGAATTTTCACGACCGGTGCTCTACTGAATTGTTGTCAATCGTTCCACCCTTGGCAGTATTCACAGCGATGACGAGTACAGAATTCCCACCCCTCTGTTGTCAGCTTGGAGACCTGTCGAACCTTTCTTACTCAGGGATCTTTTTTCAATAGAACATCTGAACTGTGGAACTCCTTGCCCACTATTGTTTTTCCTGAGGTTAAAACTTCAGAAGTTCAAAGTGAATGTTAACTCCTATCCCTTGGCTTACCTATCACAGTTTTCTCGACTACTCGATTTACGTGTGGTTCCCAAGTCAGCTTCGAGTCCCGTATCACTCCTAGGTATTTTACCTCCCTAGCCAGCTCTAGGGGTCTTCCACCCATTACTGGTGATCTGAATCCTTCTACCTTTTTTCTCTTGGTAAGGAGAACATCTCTATTTTAGTCCTCCAAGGGATGCCTATTCAGTATTTTTTCTAACAGACAGATACCCACATCGAATTACGGAAACTCTATTGGGAAAAATTGGGGATCTTTGTTCAACTTAAACGTAAAAGTCATGGAAAATGATGAGGAACATTAGATTTCTCGAATTCGAAAACACACCTGAAAATCGACTTTCACAATTATGCTTTCTTTTACAGTGTGCGCAAAAGAACAATTTATCTTGGAAAGATCTCAGCGCTTGCGCAGGTGGGGCCAGAGGCAACGAACTTCTTATACAGTTTGGCAAGAGAACAGCAAGTTTGAAACCACCGCTGCCGTACACTCCTCATATAAGATTCAATGACGAATTCAACAGGGCCCATGAAAATGGTGCTAGAGGGGATTTCCTGAAGACAGCTTGCAGTTTGTTCAAACAAAAACCTGAGGCATGTCTACATAAATGAAATAAGTGAACTGTGTTTGCCAGAAAGATATCGATATTGCATTGTTTGATTAATTCAATAAAATATATTCAATGGTGAACGCTGCAGATTTTTTTACCACTACTTGTCTGAAGCATGATTCCTCAAATTCTATTACGAGTATCAGAACACTGATCAGAAGTGATGAATGATTGAGCTATTGTAGCTTAGTTTGGTTATTAAGAAGCTCTGAGCGCTCACTCTGCTAGAAGCCGTTTATTATTAATCGAGCTCTCCGAGCTTATACAAAGGTGTCCTTTCATTCATTGAGCGAGCATATCAAGCAAGCTATATCAGCTCCTTGGCGCTCAAACCAATCAAAGCCGTTCGTTTATCGTTTATCCTAAATCGAGGACATGGAGCGCTCAGAGCAAAAACATTGTTGTCCTTTCATTCACAGACCGTACATTTGGAGCAGCACATTTAGCTCGGAACTTTGATATAAAAGCGAGCAAAAAGATGTGACGTAAGATTCAAAGTAAATTTGAAGTGAGATTATTTATTATTGTTATGGACAAAAAAAATAGTTTTTTTCCAAATTCTCAGAATTCTATCTGTATGACTTCTGACCCCTTTTACACACTAAATTTAAGGTTAAAATTGGTATATGTAAGTAACGTTGTGTCTGGGTGTTTTTCCTGAATATTCAAACACAATAAGGTAATTGTATAGGCCATTTTTACTGTAGTGCGAATAGTAAGAAGTAATACTAAAAAGATATACATTTGATAACTGCTTTTTTTTATAAAAACTGTAATTTCAAAGAGATTCATTGATGATTATGAAAATTGACAGGTTCAGAATAGTATATATGACAACTGAGTGAAGTTTTCTTCCTAATTCTCCAAGAAAAAGCATCGGCAACATACACATGTACTACTAGTAGTTATTGACTAAATATCACCAACTTATTTTCAGGAGATGTCAGGGTCTCTCTTTACTACGAAACCTACTGCGCATTTTGTTTATTTTTCAGGGACCAACTCTATCCTGGGTGCAAAAAAGTTGTAGGAAATAATCTTTTTATAGATCACAATTGCCTATCGCACCGAGTCAACAAACAAAGAGCAGGTCGTTGGTTCTAGTTCTACCTTAGCCGGGATCGATGTAAATTTGAAACGGTATTGTCATTATCGACCTCCTAATGGAAGCAAACACTCTGAAAGTCCCAATAATCACAGGAGCATCCATAAAACGTCCAACGGATGTCTGGAACGTACGTCAAAGATATCCATAAACCACTTATTAGTACGGCCAAGACACACCCATTTATGAATCGGACCTTTGAGGGACTAAGGAAAATAAATGAACACGAAATGAATGCCTCACCGAACTTCTGAAGCTGTACTTTGATCATAAACTGCCTGCAATAATAGCCATGAACTTGATGGACGAAAAAAAATCACTGAATGAAGTGTACTTGGTTCACCATAGAGTTATTTTGCATTGTTTTACTGACTTAAATGTGAACTCAAAGCGACCCTGAGAGATATTAAAAACAAAAACTTTTCAGGGATAGATGATATCTGGTTGAATTAATCAACATTTCGTTCAGATCTGGAACTTTCCCCCATTTCTTGAAAACTTCTGTAATTATACCTATCCATAAGGGTGGCAATGAAGATGATCCATCCAACTATCGGCCCATATCGCTAATACCTAGGTTAGCGAAAATAATAGAGAAAATAGTGAAAATACGCCTTCAAAACTTTCTAATTATTAATAACATAATCTGCTCGGACCAATTCGGTTTTCAGCCCAACAAAGGGACCACTGATGCTCTATTTTCTTTTATGTCGGAGGTGTATAGAAACATCAATGTTGGCGATTGTGCTGCTGCAGTTTTCTGCGACTTTTCCAAAGCCTTCGACTGCGTAAGTCATCGTACTCTACTGTATAAACTTGAATGTTATGGAATCAGAAACTCGAGTCTTGAATGGGTGAGATCATATTTGAACAACCGCAGTCAAATAGTGCGCTGTAGCACTGACTCAAAAATATCAGGCATTAAATCGGGAGTACCTCAAGGATCAGTACTCGGCCCCATCTTATTTTTACTATATATAAATGACATCAACCAGCTGAACATCTCTGCCAAAGTGACCCTTTTCGCGGATGACACAACCTTTCTCTGGCATGATAATTCACCGCAACACCTTATAGAAACAATCGAAAGAGAATTATCCTTAATAAAACACTGGTGTGACTCCAATTCACTGGTGATCAACATAAAAAAAAAATAATTTAATCACATTCCGTTTTAATCTTCCAGACTTACCACTAGAGAACGAAAATATCCTTAATAAAACAACAACACGATTTCTTGAAATAAATAAAGACTCTAAACTCAAATTCGATCACCACATTAACAATCTCTGCAATAAGTTGTCTTCCGGATGTTACGCAATCCGAGTAATCGCTAACGATTTGGGACTAAACGCAGCTAGGTCTGCATACTTTGCTTCAATTGAATCGCATTTGAGTTACGGGATTGCATTTTGGGGCACATGCTGCTCTTACCTTCATGATAATGTTTTTATATTTCAAAAAAGAGCTCTGAGGTATATATGCAAAAAAGGTCCGAGATACTCGTGTAGAATGTTATTTAAAGACCTTGGTATACTTACAGCAATATCACTATACATTCCAGAATTGGTCACTTTGATACATAAAAATAAATCACTTCTTGAAACAAATGATAACTACTATAACACTCGACGAAGCAATCATATCAGATTACCAAGACCTTCCAATAATTTAGTTAGAGACTGTATAATATATAACGGCATCAAAATGTATAATCACCTACCCACAGCCATTAGGGACACTACATGTCTCAGGCGATTCAGAAGGGATACGAAGAAAATACTAGTACAAAAAGCCTTCTATAAGCTAGATGAATTATTCGTCTCCACTCTGGTGGTCTGATGGTCAAAATTCTACATACCCGGAGGTTGGAGCATAACCCTTAAGTTTTAATTTTTGAATTCTGATAAATATATTATTACGCATTTAATTATATGCACAATTTATTCTTACTTTCTGTCTTACTATCAACTATACAATTTTAAATTTTTATCAATGAATAGGGGTATGCGATTACTGTATTTTAAAATTGTTTTATATAGTTTTATTCTTCTTTAATTGTATCTTGTCTGCGTGAAACCCATAAGCTCAATTTTTCTTTGTAATTTTATCTAATCGTTAGTTATATATGTACATAAGCTTTGTCTTTAAGAACTTCGTTCTTCCGACAATAAAGTATACCTTGATTGATTGATTGTTTGATTGAAATGAACTCGTGAAGGCTGTTGTATATTTTTCCACCCCTTACTGCATGATTCTACGAATTGTATCAATCGTGACCGTGACTCGCACTTCAAAAGAACGTTATTGGTGTGAGGGGAGGACGAAAGACTGAAAATCAAAGTCTAAATGAGAATCTGAAACCTATCTGTTTATGAGCGTCTTCAATGAAGAGTTTCACAACTGTGTCGACTCACAGATCACTCTGCGATTTTCAATGGTTCTGAGAAAAATACCGCATTCCTCATGTATCGCTTATCATCAGTAACCTTTTCATGGAGAAATTTGAAGAAAATTATATAGATGATTTTCATGAAAATGATGATATATTTGTGATCTGGCAACATGGTGAGTATGACTTTTATCGTCTCTCAGCATATTAGCTAAAGGTGAATTCATGCAAGCCAACTTAACTTTTATTTAACTTAACTTATCTTAGAAATGTATCGCAAAAAAAGCATTCATGGAACAACTCCAAAACTTAAATAGCAAAGATATGCGCATATGATTTTGACAGCTGACAAATTTTTGAAGTGTGAGCGGAAAAAAGTTGATAAGTTATTGGATACAAAAAAAATACTCCAATTATCACTATAATTTTCGTTGTAACTAATAGTTTAGTATTTTTTTTTGCGATTTCTGAAGTTTTTTATATATGCACACCATAGGTGATAGATTAAGTCAATACATCAACACACGTAGTCTTGAGTATTTTTTCTCAAGGTTGAGTGGAAGACAGCACTGGTTCCATCCTCTGTTGGGTGTGAACTCGAGCTAACTCTGCCTTTTGCTAGATTATTTATTTTCTCATTTTTTTCAAGGTAGTTTCTTGTAATTTATTTCTACTAATGAAAGCGATAATAAATAAATAAATGATGCATGAATGCTTCCCTTTGAATTCCAACATCGAACTGCTTGAGTTACTAAGTTAAATTAAATACAAGTTGAGTTGGCTTACATGAATCCACCTCAAATAATTCATACTGAAGTTCAGCATAAAAGGGTTTTCAGGAAAAAAAAACTAATCATTGATAAACCATTTGATTGGAACCTATGGCGTGAAAGTTCTTTTTGTAGAGATCAATAACCAAACCGATATCATTTGCACTCGACACGAGTTTCGCTAACAAGGTTGATGCAAATATCATCAGTTTGGTGTGAGGGTAACCGATCTCTGAAAAAAGTTTCAACACAAATCAAAGTCTATATGACAGAGAGCACAAATCATATAATCGAATCGTAAAATTTGAGACAGGAAAATATCTATCATAAAAACAGCGATACTCATCAAATTCTCCCGAGAAAAATTATAATTTCGTATTTCTAGAGTCTATCGGAACAAATCAAACGTATATATTCAATATAAAAATAATATTCAAAACAGGAAAACAGATCAACTCTCTCCCAGTAAACACAAGACATCCATTGGATATCCATGAAGGTCCTGTATTGATCCATATGGACGTGAAAAATGAAGGAACATTCAATGGAACTATATTGAGATCCATTACTGTCCGAATGAAATAAACATGGGATGGCCATCCCTTGGAAACATTTTTTTCTCGTACTGCCGCCAATTCCTGGAGCTTGTGCCACAAATCACGAAATCAGTTCAAGAATCTGAAAGCCAATTGTGTGGAAATAATCAATTTAGAAGGCTCAACATCATCAGGGTCAGCCATTACAGATGAATCCACATTGAAACTAAAATCAGGTCAAAAAAATTTATCTGGTAAGTTTCCATTCGAGAGTACAATCTGATAATGAAAAAATACTGACTGTCAGTCGGAAACGTAGCTACTTGACCTATAATCATATCTGATGATTGATAAAAAACAAAACACGCGACATTCCAATATATTTGATCGTTACCTTCAGTTGAATTCAGCTCAATTCACAAGTGAAATAAATAAGGTATACCATATCAACTCCACTATGTATACGTCAAGGCTTCTGTTCCTCTTTTTCATCATTAATACGAATGTGTTTCTATCTCTGCAGGTAAGCACAAATGTATTCGCAAAACAGTCCAATAGAGGGTAAAGAGTTTCCTGCTTGAGAAAAATATTATATAGCGAAACAAGTGTCGTGGTTTTGAAAAAATATTGTTAGAGAGAATCCCACAGGAAACTCTTATATTTTTTATATAGGTTTGAAGGGGGTGGGGGTCTTATATTTCAATGCGCGATCCCAATATTTTTTTGGGGGGGGGGCGAGACCTGTTTTTTGTAACATATTCCAAAGAATTTCAATTTAATATTATCAATGGAAGTTACAACCAGTGCAATATATAGTACAGAAAATTTCACACCAACAGATTTCGACTAATAATAATAATAACTTTATTGGTCAATATAGGAAATCCTAATATACATAAAAAGAAATAAGAATAAAAATTACAAAGTACGTGCAAGTATAAAAACTTTTTAGGTGAAGGTGTAAATTTCCTCACGATAGACAAATCAAATACATACATATATTGAAACAAGTAGTCCGAATATGCTCACATTTGAATATATTTTGTCTTCAGGTATTTAACCAGAGAGTTTTTGAAAGTTCTAAGAGAATTGCAATCTTTGATTTCTTTAGGGAGTTTGTTATATTCTAAGAGACCTTTGTTAAACAGTGAATTCGTTGATCTGGAGTAATTTGTTCTAGTAACATAGAAATTCGTATGCCCTCTCGTTGGGTAATCATGTATTTCACTATGATAGGTAATGAATTGATTGAAGTAAGCTGGAGATTTACCATTCACTATTTTAAAAACAAAAATCATAGAGAAATAAAAAAGTCTGTCCCGCACAGAGAACCAATCAAGAGTTTGAAGCATGGACATTATAGGAGTAAGTCTATTGCATTTTAGGAGTACCCGCATACATCGGTTTTGAAGTTTTTGTAAGGATGATATACTGTTTGCGTCAAGAAGATTGAGAAGTGTTGGACAGTAATCAAAATGCGGTCTGATAATTGTATTGTAGACTGTTAGTAAAGTTGTGAATGACAAACAATCACTAATACGTGTAAAAAAGAAAATCTTTTTGATTATTTTCTTGTAAGTGTAATGAAAGTGTTTCTTCAAGTTCAAAGTGTTGTCCATCATGAATCCAAGGTATTTGAATTCCTCGACTAATTCAATTTGTTCGTCATATATTCTTATATTTATAGAATTTCTATTAATTAAATTATATTTGTATTGAGTAGTTATGATCATCGACTTGGTTTTATTAACATTGAGTTTCATTTTATTGACATTGAGGAACTCCGATATTTTTAGGAGTATATTTTTGATTTTAGTGATGGCTGTTGTTAAATTGACGTCACTTACTGACACGAGAGTATCATCAGCAAAAAGGTTTATGAACTCACACTCTTGGATATAATTGATGTCATTAAGATATAATATAAACAATAGTGGTCCAAGCACACTGCCCTGTGGAACCCCGGAATTGATACCTTTCTGCGAAGAAATATAATTGTTGACCTTCGTACGTTGTGATCTATTCTGTAAATAGCTAGCAAACCAATTATATACCTTGCCAGTGATACCATAGTACTGCAGTTTCGTAAGTAAGATGGAGATATCTATGGTCTCAAATGCTCGCTTAAAATCCAGAAATACAGCCACAACGTACTTATTTTTGTCAATATCGAGTTTCCACTTAGAGAGAGTTACCTGTAGAGCAGTTTCGCAAGAGTGATTTGCTCTAAAACCCGATTGATACTCCATTAAAAGATTATTGGCATTCACATATTTCAAAAGTTGATTATATACAGCTAACTCAAGTACTTTTTCCAGGCACGGTAGAGTATTGATGGGCCGAAAATTTATCGCTTCGTTAGTGTTTACTATTTTAGGTACTGGTACTACTGTGCTTATTTTGAGTTGATTAGGAAATACTCCGGTGTCAAGTGAGGTGTTGACGAAATTCAATATCACTGAACCAATAACATCGAATATGCTCTTCAAAACTTT
The DNA here is from genome assembly GCA_032362365.1 of Zygogramma bicolorata. Lineage (NCBI taxonomy): Eukaryota > Metazoa > Arthropoda > Insecta > Coleoptera > Chrysomelidae > Zygogramma > Zygogramma bicolorata. The sequence goes on along the minus strand of JAVJAQ010004159.1, from coordinate 115,433 downwards.
ATTATTCAAAACATCCGAGTTACATTTATTATCCAAACTATTAATAATACCTTTCAAATTCCTGAGCGACAACAGTTCGAAAGTCTCGAGAGTACACTCAATAATTGGAAGATTATAGCTTGACCAAGTGGTAGCCGTGGGAATATCTTGCTTGATATTTATTATACTGTCTACAAAAAATGAATTAAACATCTCAGCTTTGTCCTGATCCGAGGTTACTCTAATTGAACTTGGTTCAAAAACTATTTGGGTGGGTATGGAAGGAATTTTGGGTTTCACAAGCGTTTTGAGTGTTTTCCACATTTTTTTACTATTATTTGCATAGTTAGTTATTTGACTTTTATAATAACTGGATTTTTTCACTTTGAGGAGACTGACCACTTTATTCCTATAATTTTTATATTTGTCCCAGTTGACCTGTCTGTCGTTCTCAGAAGTGCTGCTTCTGAAAGCTTTATAAGCCCTATCTCTTGACTTGCTAATCTCAACAATCTCATGGTCATACCAGGGCAGTTGATTTTTTCTCAGTGTATAAGATTTTAAAGGTGATATAAGTTCAACTTGCCTGGTGATACTGTCCATAAGGTTGTTATAAACAACATCAATATCAGTAGAATTCAAATTCCAATTTTCAAATATCAATTGGCTATTCAATAAATCGAGATTATTCTGACTAAAATTCCTAAACAATCTGGTAGAGTTATTATTGATTTTTGATCTAGATTTTATTGACAATGAGATTATACAATGATCGGCAATTTTTGGGGTATTGTGAACACTGGCTTGGCAGTCTTCCCTGTTGGTTAAAACAAAATCAATCAAAGAACTGCTGTTATTGGTTACACGAGTGGGTTGGTGAACTAGTTGCTCAGCACCTAGAAGTATCATGAGATTTTCGAACTCTTGAACATTTTTATCACTTTTACTTAAGTAGTTGAGATTGAAATCACCGAAAAGAAAACATTTACATTTTTCGTTGAAAAGTGTTTCAGCCCAAGACTCAAAATGTTCTAAAAATTGAGTGAAGTTAGAACTTGGGGAACGGTACAGGCAACCTAAAATCAAATTTTCATCATACATTTTGATTTTGATAAATAAACACCAATAGACCCTATCCAAACTAATCTTACTATATATTTTAAAATTATATTCTTTTCTTACATATATTACAACGCCACCCGTGTGTCGGTTAAAGGAATCATTTCTTACAATATTGTATTCTTCAATCTCAAACTCAAAGTCTTCCATGTCAGGAACAGTCCTAGATTCACTCAGCATAACAACTGAAGGCTTGTAGCAAATTATATCATGCAAAAGTTGGGCGTGATTCGCCATCAGGCTTTGAATATTTGTGTAGATGATATCAGTGTTGTAAGGTATATTAGGATACTGCATCAGTTTTTTTGCTGTTGTCCTGGTATAGAATCAACTATTGTAGGTATATTATTTATATAACGGATTCTTTTGTTGTTTACTCCTTGAGCGATGAGTTCATCGAGCTTAGCTTTGATTGACAGATAATACTCTTTTTGTAATTTGGTCTGATCGGAGAAAACAATTATTCCCGGAACAGATATTTTTTTTTTGTTACGAAGAACATACAATGCCTCCTCACTGTTAGATAAAACCACTTTAATAGGCCTGTTTTTGTCCTTGGAGAATTTACCGAGTCTGAAAGTTTTTTTAATAGTTACTAATGAAAAGCGTATTTTGTTTAGCGTTACCATGGCGATAATTGACGAATCAGATATTTTGTCGGAAATATTTTCTCGCATAGGTAACCTGCAGCAAATTATAGTAGAAATTTTTTTACATAAGCAGGGAATATTCTGTTTGACATATGTCACTCACCCACTTCGAGCAGAAGTTAACGAAATGTAACGTTCATATTCGGCACTAGAGCAATTTAGCAGACTTATGAAAATGCAATATTGATTCAAATTTTCCTTTACGAGCCACTGACATTTCACTATCACACAAATTCGATTCATTTTTTTAAATACCACACAATAAACTAAATTAAATGTGACAGAACAAGGCAATTTAGATTCAATTGTTGAATCTTTAATGTAATCCAAACCCTATCTAGACGTAATTTGAAAAGATAAAACATCAATTTCAAATAATTTGTTGAAGTTCAATTTGGTGTGAAATTTTCTTACAGAATACTTATTTGAATTATCCTTGAAAATTTTTCCTTGCTCGCGAATATTTTTAGAAAATTATATTTTATTTATATTATTTATTTTCAAAATATTCGCGAGCTCGAAAAATTTCCCGGAAATAATTGAAGAACTAGTGGTATTACAAGTGATAGAACACCTCCTACATCTAACGTCAGTTCAATGAAAGAATAAACATATGAGCAGAAGTTCGAATGAATCAAGGATGTAGCAAGAATGATCACTAATGAAAACCTTCAGATTTCCTTTTTTTTATTTTGTATGTGCTCATTTCCATGCAATCGACATTCGAGTCAAGTTTCTGCTGTAGACCATTCCCAATTTTTTTCAGGACAAGGTGAAGGTCTCCCTTTATTATGAAGCGTTGTGTCCGTATTGCGAAGAATTCATCAAGGATCAACTGTATCCTGGGTATCAAATTCTTGGAGATGCCATTACCATAGAACTGGTCCCATACGGTAACGCACAGGTTAGTAAACGATATAAACTACAATTATTACAAATCACAAATTCATATATTACACATCAAGAAGGAAAACTTCAGTAAAGTTACTTCAAACTGTCCCTTTCGACATCAACATCAGTTGTTATAGAGTCAATAGAATTCATGCACATTCTTGATCAGTCTCAGATTACATTCAGAACATATTCTATGGTCATTGGCCAGAGCATGATGGTAAATACCGGTTTTGGAACTACGCCTGAAGAGTAGTAACAGGACTAAAGAAGCTATTGTGTCCAACCTGTAGCGGTTTTGTAAACTGTCTAGTGAAAATCACAAAGGCTCCAATTCCTGCATATTCATGGTCTTGGACCGTGCAGTGAAAGGGTTCCAAACTGATGACTTTACGGGCTCCATATGGTACCATTTTGTTATGGAGATACTCCAAACTCAAAAGTCCACCGGCTTGCTCCCTTTCTGTCCTCTAGATTCGAGGCTGCATTGCCTAGAACATTCTTCACCAATTTAATTTTCTTTATTTTTCAGAGATATTTCGTTCTTTATAATCAATATCACAAAGGTAATGTTCCACGCGAAATCGGTGGATTAATCAAGAGCGAAAACTCCACGGGAAACGTTAACGTCGTTATATTCATATGACGCATATCGCGTGGGGGAATTTTGGAACAAAGATCCACGTTAGCGTGGTTCTAGACACGGCCATGAATAAAAACATTCACCAACTTCGTAGATCAGTAGATTGACCAGGAAAGTTGATATTTTTCGGAGATTGATAGGCAAATACCAACATATTGGATATTCTACCGAAATATCAGTGGCATCTTCGAGAATAAAAATGGACTGCCCTATACTTGAGAAACTGGCAAATGAAACGGTGACGTGCCATTTTTGGAGACTACTTTTTAGTTATTGAAGAGATTTGTGGTTTTCAAGAGGAAAACTGAGTACCAATATCTTGTCTAACCGTTATAGGTACTAGCTGTACTTAATATCATGACAGGGATAGTTTTTTTTGTAACTGCGCTGGTATGTACACGTTAGCGGGGATCTAAGCACTTCATGGATTTCGAAGGGCAAAATGACGTTTCGAATGAAAGAGGAAGATGCAGTCGGGAAAGTGCCAAGAGTTCAGCAAAATCTTCGTCTTATTCTCGCGGCTCTTTGCACCACTACAACTAAAGGAAATCTTGAACTTAAGTATGACTTGAATCACTTTATTTCGTTTTGATTCCAGGTGATACCTCACTTATTAGTGTAACTCCTAAGTACAACCGGTGAAAATGGCAGTTAGTGAACATTTCTAACCCGAAAGAAGGTTAGAATGAACAATAGTGAATGCATTTTCTGTTTCAGCGCCAGAAAGTTGATGGGGAGTGGTCAATAAGATGTCAACATGGTCCAATCGAATGTTACGGCAACAAAATACAAGCTTGTGTCTTCGCTAAAAATACCCAGAAGAAATCCATGGATTTCGTTAGATGTCTGGCGACAAACGGAAATCCCAACTACGGAAAAAATGCAGAAGAGGTAGATATTTTATTGCGTATATAATCAATCATTGCTTCACAGACAATGTATATTCTACGGAACGGAAAGGAGCAGTTATGTAGATTATTCGAAAGAAATCAAATTCTGAAGATTTCAAAGATTTACGGGCCATAGGCATATAACCAACTTTGTCCAAAGTTATAAAATGGAGCGAGGGAGTTGGCACTGTAGTTCCGCGTCCAATTCACGCTCCGGAGGTCATGGGTTCGATTCCCCAACGGGGCAGAGATTTTTCTCTGAGAATATATCTCTGTCCTATTGGAAATCGTTGATGGGACCAATACGTGGAAACCACTTTTGGTCCGACATACTTCCATTTACTCTGAGTACTGATTCGATTGAAGCTCCCATCGACCGTCGGATCCCTGATCCTGCCATAATTATGAATGAACCCATAAATCCCACTAACCTTCAGTCCTTGATTTCCAGTGATGAAATCCAGGTAGTAAAACGACTCAGACCTAGACGCAAGGTCACTCAGTCTTGAAAATGTCTCCGAAATGGGAGCCGAAACGTCGACGAGAAAACTGTTCCATACGCGGATCAACCGGAAGTTCCGAAACGAATGTCATTTTAATGATTGCCGCTTATTTCAAGAACAGGTGGCAAATAATACATATAGATGAAGAAAACTCTGAGTTTTTAAAATCCGTAGTACCACAAGGTTTCATTCTTGGTCTCCTCCATTTTTTATATATACGTCTCGACTTATAGTTTCCCTTCGCAACTGTGAAATTCACTTGTATGCGGATGATATGATTCTATGGAGATCACTATCGACAATTAGACATTTGAAATAGTCGAAGAGGCAAGGATCCTGGATGTCTTAGTAGATACTGAATTATATTTCATATAAACCGACTTTACAACTTGTCTACTTCGCACTCAAAACCACTTACGGCAACAGGCAATTTCTTCCATTTAATGTCAAAAAAAAATTATCTTATTCTTTGGTATTATCTATATTCAATTAGGCAGATATGATCCTAATTTCACTATGGACTGTTTAAAAAAAAACGGGAAGTTGGGATTTAGCAATCAGAATAACTAAAAACAAAAACATTTCTGAATCACTTCATTTATTTCAATCTTGAAATTTTTCAGTACAAATTCCTCATTTACCGTTTGCTATTTTTGCTGAAAAAAACTGCTTGATAGTGTGGGAAAATAATTTTGGAAAACGTTAATTTCAGTCTTGTCACTGATTCATGGTTTACTCCAATCCAGAAAGAGTTGAAATTGTTAACGAAGAAATTAACTGCGAATGTTATATAATCGCACAGAAAAAAAAGGTATTACATTTCAGTGCAAATTATTATATTTGTTTCAGTGTGCAAATAAAACAAGTTTATCTTGGGAGGATATCTTTTCTTGTGCGAATGGAGACGAAGGCACGGAATTTTTGGTAAGATATGGCGAGAAAACCGACAGTTTAGTTCCCAGATTACAGTACGTCCCATCTATTTGGTTCAATGACGAATTCGACGAGGATGTTGAAAGTGCTGCTAGGCGAGATTTCGTCAAAACAGTTTGCGGAATGTTCGAAGAAAAACCTGCTGTGTGTTCAAAGTAATCGATTGTACTGCTGGTTTAGGATGACATTCAATATGCGAATAAAATCTTCATGAACGATGCTGGTTTAATTTTTTCGGTCTGAAAGTTTATAAGCTGCTTTCTTCTTTCTCAATGGTTTCTCAATGGATGATAGTTTAGGTGAAAAAGAAATCGAAATAGAGGGTGAAGGTGTAAAAAAATATGTTGTATTCCACCTTTCACAACTGAACTCCCAGTTGAAGCGCGTCTGGACTCATAGTTTTGTCTACATTCTCCCCTCTTTACATATGAAAAAACACTGTAAATATATATATATATATATATATATATATATATATATATATATATATATATATATATATATACATACCCAAATAGCACAAGTACGTCCAGTGGACGTACTGCATATGTACGGTGAGGATGCATTGTACGTATTTAGGACGTACTTTTGTCTCCGACAGACGTACATAAGACCTCCCTGCGACTTACCGTTTCCGCATAGTCGGTAATCCCAGGTACGTACTTTTCTAGTCCACACAGGACCTGAAATGTACAGAAAGGGGAACTGTTTGGGACATTCCGAAAACGTACATTTTCCATTCTGTATGCGCTATCCCAAGTAGAACAAACATATTTGACCAATATTGGTTCAATATTACGGGAATATCAACCTTATATTGTAGATGATATCAATAGTGGCCACAAAAAAATGTAAACATTCGGCGATATTAGCTCAATATTCGAAAACAACGTAATGATATATCATATGATATCACTTAATTAATCTAAGTTTTCATATTCGGGATTATTCATTTCTTTTTTACCCAATAGTCAAGTTGGAAATTTTACTCATTCACGTGTACTAACCATCTAACCGAATACTTACCTGGAAAAAGACCTGGCTGCTGCGGGGCTTGAACTCTCGACCTTTTCTATGGAGATATTATTGTCGACCACTGTTACGCTCTACGGCACGGAGAGACTTGTTTTTAAGAAGGAGTTGGGTGCTATAGATGTGATGACTTCAAGTTAGTTTTGTTCGAGATAATATTAAAATTTCAGAAAGTTCAGTAACAATGAAAATATATTCGAAAAAACACTAAAGGATCACTGTCTCATGTGATGGCGGTTGTGGAATATCAAACTTGCTGTGCAAAAAATTCTGTATGTAATTTTCTGGTATTTAAATTCCCCACATGTCGATGTTTCAATTTTTCCAAATTTTTTTAGTAATAATTCATTATGAATATTCCATTACCAATATTGATATATGTATGAATACACTAAGTGATCACTCTCAAAATCCCAATACCCCTTGAACCGAAAGGGACCCAATACGTACGTACTTGGGAGGTCCAAACAGTATGTACATACTAACAGAAATGTAGAAAATGAAAGGAACCCAATCCGTACGTACTTGGGAGGTCCAAACAGTATGTACAAAAAAGTACGTCAACGAGACGTCCAGATAGTATGTACATACGATTTCCAAAAATGTACGTCATTACTATTATGTCCCGCAAACGTTTCGAAATATACGTATCTGAAAAGGACTCAATATGTACGCACCTGGAAGGTCCAAATAGTACAAACATAGTTCTTCCAAACATGTACGTAAAAGATACGTCTGAGCAGTACGTACATGGGATTCACAAAAAAACACGTCATTGGTATGTCCCTAATTCATTCCGAAAAGTACGTACCTGAAGAGGAGTTAATGTAAACGTATCAGGGACACTTAATAAAGTACGTACATAGTATTTCCAAGCATGTACGTTTTTATTACATTCCGATTGGAACGGGACCAAGTATGTACCTACATGGGACGTCTAACCAGTACATACATGGTACATCCGGTAATGTACGTTCTTCGAATGTCTCCTATCCGTCCCGGGACGTATCGACGTAACTGGGACATAAATGGTTCGTCTTCAGGACGTCGTGTGCTATTTGGGTACAGCGCTTTTCTTTAATGCCCCCCTTTTATTTTTGAAATTGAAACTTGGGATAATGAAATTGATGCATTAATAATATATTTTGGAATAAAATTGACAAATGAAACTTTCAAGATGGCAACAACCCTAGACAATGAAATCAATATCTTCACCTACTAAAAAATGGCGAAACATTAAATAATTACCTGATTACAAACACATCAATATCGATATTTCTAGAAATATTCTTTTTTCTCCGCAATATGGAAATCCCAACAACCCGATAAGGTTTGATAGTTCATTTTTTGTTCATAACTGAACATCATTCTTCAGTTCAAATATTCTCATTTAGTTTTCGATTTTACAAGTAGATAGATACCACGTAAGCTATCTAATGGCCAATTGGACGAAATTGAACAGGGGAACTGTATTTGAATATGCTGGTAACTATTGTCGATCCTCTAATCACCGAAATCGTCGAAGTGAATCGTATGAATTCGATATAATTATTTTTATTCCAACAAGATGGAGCACCACCACACTACTTCAGACAATCAAAAAGTATTTGTATAATACTTTCCATGGTCGTTGGATTGGCCGAGGTCCTACGGAATGGCCAGTCCGCTCGCCAGATTTGACACCTTTGGACTTTTTTATGGGGCTATTTGAAGCAAAAAGGGTACGTCACTGAACTTGCTGCAATATCAAACATATGGAAGAGAATAATAAATTTTTGTAGAAATATCGAGGTTGCTGTGTTCGAAAACCTTCGACGTGAAATATCGGATAGGCTGTTCTTATGTCAAGACGTTTGAGGCAACCATTTCGAGCATCTTCTGAGATGAAGTCAGTTTATTTCAGTTTCATAAAGTTAACCGTCGAAGTCTTCAGTCTAATTTTGAATGTTCCGCCATTTTGTAGTAGGTGAAGATATTGACTTCGTATTCTAAGGTTGTAAAGTATTCGCCAGGAGCATCAAAATGATGTATCACAAGAACCCCTTTTTCTTTTTTTCCAGATGGCGTACATTCGCCATCTTGAAATCATCATCTGTCAATTTTACTCCAAAATATAGTATTTTTACATCAATTTCATTATCCCAAGCTCAAATGTTTTGAGTTTACCCGTTCAAAAAACGAAAGGGGGGGACATTAAAGAATATATATATATATATATATATATATATATAAATGTGAGGGTAGAGTTCCAGTTGATGCCGGGGTCTCAATCTGCCTACTCCCTAGAAAACTGAGGGATCGAAGAATGTTCGGAGGTCAATGAAGTGGAACTAATCATGGTTGGGAGAGGGGACTATAGGTAATTATCATAACCGGAAGTCCTAGTGAGTACTGGGCATCGGGAAATTAGAGGTTACCAGTTGAAAGTCTATTTACATTTAGACAGGTCGCTTCTGGATTTTGATGGCCTCGCGGATTATCCGAGATTGGAGTGTTTTGTGTTCGGACCGTTGTAGATGAACACATCTAGCAGTTGTAGATCATCGACAAAAACGGCGGTATATATCGCACTGAATTTGCGAAAGAGATAATTTTGTGCATCAAATATCTGAAAGTATTTCATTTATTAACATTTCAGAGTGACCCAAATCCTGACGATGATGTTTCTGTAACTCCGTTAGGATTCGTTGGATACAAATCTAGTCAGCTGCACGATTTTCATTCACAGTATATTCTTGGTAATATATATACTCTTGACAATATAATAAGCACTGCTGTTCCTGCTTTTCAGTTATAGTCTTCACTGCGGTCGAGTTCATCTTATTTTGGGAATATTTAAAAATTTTTAGAGGTCAATGAAACAAACTTTTCAAATAAAATAATAATTTTAATAAATTTTTAAAATTTGAGCATTGTAAGTGGTAAAACATATTTTTAAAAAGAGTAATTCCAAAACAAAAACATCAACAATAAACATTCAAATACAAAAAATATACCTCAAAAAATCAAATACTGAGTAAAAATATCGCCCTCTACTGACACTTGGTCTTGGCACTATAAAAAAAATCAGACGAGTTTTGTGAACGATGACAAGACTAAAAAAAAATTCCCTTAAAACATACCAGCTGAACGACACTGATATTAGATCTGAATAACTGATCAATTTCTCATTACAGTACATATTTGCCGAATCTATAAGTCGTTCTCTCAAGTCCTCTGCATTCCAACATAAGAGTAAAATAATAAATGTGTATAATTATCATAAAAAAAAGATAAATTTGGTTTCAATAATATAAAGACATTCTCAAATACTGCCTGATGCTCAAAAAGCATCTTTATTTGGCAAGTAAATCAAGTTATAAACCAGAGAGCAACACGAGAGAGCAGATGGCAAGATACGATACAACAAGTGAAAACTCACCAAAAGGAGTATATTTTTCAAATACTAGTTTTGACGTAGTAATAATTTTTTCTTTATTAGAGAATATTCAGGCAGACATCAACTTTCCATTTCAGAACGAAACTATCTATAATCAATGATATTTTTGGGATCCTCAGTACATTTCTGAATTCAATAATGAATCAGAAGAGATATGTCGAAGGTCAATATTTTTGTTTAATTCAATATTTAAATTCAGATTACCAAAAAAAATCCGACAGTTCGATTTATGTGAAAAATAATAACACAATGTAGTACTTGAGCACAATTTTAAAGTACAATCGATAAAAAAATCAATGTTTATGGCCAGTTGAATGGGGTTTTCTAATCAGCTGACACCCTCTTACGAACGTCAATCCTTAGAAGTCGAAACTTGTGCGACAATGAATTAACGAGGCCTGTCCCCCACATGACAGGCAGAAGTGCTTACCACTACACCACCAAGAATTACTCAACCAAGATTATAAATTGAGAAAGTGATCAGGCTTATTGTCCTGTTGGGTCGCCGGATTTGACTCCACTTTACATTTTTGGAATTGTTCGAATGATTGTGTATTCGTACCCCAGTGACTCTCTTGTCGGCCTGCACGTGAAGAACGCTTCAGTAATCACGAATAATTCTGGCCACGTAAATGTCCAGAAAGCGAGCAGAATTTTTGGAGAAATCTCCAGTACAGGCCGGAGTGTAGTCCTCACAAGTTTCGTGGAAAGAGCGGTGTTCCACCTTATTACTGTAAGGGTAGCCTCTAACGTTGAAAAGCCAGCCTAACACTTTCCCTCCTCCTTACCACTAACAGCTTGGCACGCAGTCGATTACGCCAGTAGTACAACAACGGGTCAAAATACTAAAAATTCGACGTCTCTATCCTCAATAACGGAAGCCCAGATATGGAACCAACAACCAATGGGAAGTCGGTAATTCATACCTCTCAGGTGTCTGACCCCTCAAGAAAGGTGAACAGAACACCGACCCCACCAAGATATGTCTTGAAGTAAAAAAAAACATATCCAGCATTTCAAACTCCTGTTGTGATTCATTTGTTAATATCCTTCCCTTTTATAATGTAGTAACCTATCTCATCTAATTGCTATTTCATAGAACAATTTGAAAACATTGAGTTTCCAATGAAAATGCCACTCTTTTCTTCCACATAAATCCATTCAAATAACTTTCAGAAGGATCGATTTATATGATTTTCAAGTGATAATAGATCTTTAGACGGGGAAGTGAAGTTGAAATATATCTCTCTGTACGACTATACGATTATATTTAAATATATGAGGATTCCAAAAATATAACTATGAACAGGAAGGGTGTTTCATTTAAAAATCAATAATTGAAAGCTTTTTTTTCGAAAATTTTCAATGGTTCATGATTGAAAAACAAAGGCAAGAATAAAAAAGCAAATCGGCGTTAGCTAGGTCAATTCTTAGCACATGCTAGTGAAAACATAAGGAATGTCATGGAAACGGCTTTGTTTTACTTATTATCAGAAAGAGCATTTCAAGTCATAATAGACTTATTAAATATGCTTCAATGCATCAAACAACTGATTGATCATGAATTTCCCCGAATATCATAGCATTGTATATTTAAACTACAAAAGAGGCTTATCAAATCTGGAAAGAGAATGGAATGGAGTTACAAATAAACCAATATTTTACTTTTATGTTGTCACCAGAGGCACAAGGGCCACATCAAATTTCCTATCTGAAATCAGTGGCATCCAACTTTCATATAAACAGTTCAATTAAGTATCTTCCTTGAAATACATTACTGATACTACGTCCCCTCCAACATTGATCAGGCATTGGCCCTGAAAATCAATTCAACTGTTCAATAATAAATGAAGACTTGAGTGGATGGTGTTATGTCACATTTTTTTAAAATCGGCTTTTTCAACTTTTTGAAATTCCCTGGTATAGATTTATCTTTCATTGAACCCTAAATACATTTTTTTGTACCTATATTCAAAGATGTATTTTATGGATGAAGGTGTTAAGTCACATAAACATGTAGCATATCGTAGTAGATGAAGGTGTCATGTTACAATTACAACAAAGTTACCTAAATGTAAAGGTCTATTTATTGAAAAAGTGAAAGACTTGAGAGAGCAGCTGAAGTTCATTAACAAAGACCTTCTGTTTTTTTTCAAGTTTTGAATGAAAATGTTGGGAATCCGAAGAAAAAAGAAAAACCTTTAAGTTTCTTGTCTCAGGTTATGATTTCAATGTTTATTGACTAAATTTAGATTTTATAGCGTATTTTATAGGTTTTCCCACTTTTTACGATAGGGAAAAATTATTCAAAAGCAACATGACTTCTTTTTTCAGGATGTATCCTATATCATTTCTGATTGAGTGGTGGTGGATGAATGTGTTATGTTCACAAAATATAAATTTTCTAAGACAACTTACAATTTTGTTAATTAGGGTATTCATCCAAGAAATACAGTTATTTTTAACAAATTTATGAGATATTACTAAACAATAATGAAAAGTTATAAAAGAGTTCAAGTTCGAATTGCTTTTTATTGAATACCTCGAAAGTTGTTGTCAAATGATTTTTTATCAAGGAGTTTCAAGGTGGTAGCTTTCTCTCTTCAATAGATATTAACCGGTTTTCTTGAAAATCATCGATCGATCGGTCAGAGGCAGTTATTAAGCTTGACCAGAAGAATACAATTCTCACTAAATATTTTGTTAATATTGAAACCTACTGAAAACCTTTCCCAGGGTTCTTCCAAGCAGAAACAAGTTTTTTAGGGTTTGGCAAGTGAACGACAGATATCTGGGTGGGTGAATCTTCAATACATATGCACTTTATTATCCTTCATGAGTATCTGAAGAAAGCAACCCCTTTAATGTCTTTGGTGTATGTACATATTCGTGTATAAACTAAATCGACCAATTGTGTATGAAATTGACCTACAGTCAGAGAGCTCCTTGATGATGTCAATAATGACATTTCTTTAATAGAAGTTGTACGTTTCTCATAATGAGAATGCCAAAAACCAAAACTGAATGTTCTCTGCTCGTATATTACTTCCAGAAGGAAGTCTGTCTAAGCACCAGTCTGTGGCATAATTGTGTACAGATGTGGTAATTGAACGTATCATACTTGTATTATTATTATGTATACATTATTATGATACAGATGTGAAACAAGAATTTTGGTGCAATTTTCATGACAAGTTATATATAGGTTATGTTTTGGTATATTATAAACTGCTGTGTGACTTTATGCTACAAATCTATGTTATGGAATAGAATATATCATATAACATACTAATTACCTTGCAGCTTTCACTCCTTTGAGCTCCGCTCACTTAAAATCGAGATTTGAAGCAAAATATGTTCATTTTGTGTCCTCTGACTTGACATTTCCTTTCGACCAGAGATGACGCATTTAATGAGCTTGAATTTTCCTAATTATTCGTATAATATTTTATGGGATTAAATAATAACTCATTAATAAACATACGTTTATCGCAATGTGACGGTAATGAAGATTCGAGAAAAAATATTTGAGACAATTCAAAAGTGTATGCATATGCTCCATATCTGTATGAAAAAAAAACGGTGAACCGTTCGCCGACTATTTTCCTTTGATTATGGTGATGTTCGAATTCTTACCTGGTTTTTGTGAAAATTGTGATTTAAGTACAGTTCCGTCAAAAAGAAAGCTACCAATGCATTTCCACCTAAAGCTGCAACGTGGGCTCGTACTATAGCCAACACTTCAGTGAAGAAACTGTGAAGGAATCCACTGAGGCCTCCATCCTGAAATGAAAATATTGCATTCGACAACCAACTTTTTCCAATAAACAGAGATGCAATACAGGATTCGAAAATATTGTTACCTCTCTTATAGACGTCGTTTCTCGCACGAAAAAGAAATTCAAATTGCCTAAATATTTATCGATAGTAGCTCCTGGTACGTATGACAGAGGTGTTATATCAACACCATGTATTTCATTATGTGGGGTCTGAAAAAAAATGGTCACTCCTTTTAACGTCAGGTTACCAAAATCATCCTTACATGTCTTTGTTTCATCGACTGAGGACGGTATTTCGAAGGAGATCTCTGCTTGAATTTTAGGCTTTTGTTGACTGTGACCACACTATTCTCTGGGATATTGTCTTCGTCAAGTTTGAAAATCAAGTCGTCTTCTGCAAATTGAAAACAATATGTACACCTCTGCTTTATAAATTCCTTCATGAACGATACAAAATTATTCGATGACTGGGATCAATAATGCAGTTATACAGTGCTTCCATCAAACACGGTACAAATTGAAGGCGTTATTTCCTGAACTATGCTAAAAACATTTTTTCCTTTGATGATTTTTGTAAAGCCGCCTCGTTTCGAAGACATATATACTTATATATTTACTTTTTGTCTTTGTTCACACAGGGTGACAAAAATCTTCGACAATGAGAATATATTTTGTTGAAGGTCAACACATATAGCCACCTTCAATAGTATATTCCATTTTCTATAAACAATTTTCAAAAAAGAACTGAAACTTGTCAATCAGATTGCGGTAACAACGGTTACGATCGTTGACTACCTACATTCTGTTTATGAAACCGGAGAAACAAACCATAATTCAAGTCTTTCCAATCATTAATCCAATCAACAAACTTAAACTAAACATTGATAAATGTGCTTGCATTTCTTTTACCAAAAATATCAACCCCTTTCAATTCAATTACTCAATATGTGATTGTTACATTACTAGAACAGACCATATTAAAGATCTGGGCGTCATCTTCGACAGTAAAATGAGTTTTACCATCCACATAGACTATGCAATTAATAAATGTAATAGAATAATCGGGATACTACAAACGAGTCTGTAGAAATTTCAAGAGCGAGCATGCAATCAAATCGATCTACTATGCCTTCATTTATAGTAAGCTGTGTTTTGCAAGTACGATATGGAACCCCATGTATGAATCACATAAATCAAGGCTTGAAATTATCCAAAAAAAAATCATAAGATTTATACATTATAGGGTATCGAATACATATGTTATTGACAGTATCAATGTTGTTCGGAGGCAATACAAAATTCAGTTATTGGAACAATGCAGAACAATTACTGATCTAATCTTCATTTACAAGATTGTTAACAATATTTTTGATTCTCCTTCTCTATTATCTTTGGTGAACTTCCGTGTACCTACACACAACACTCGCAATAAAAGATTATTTTCTTCAGTACACTTCAACACAAATTTAGGCAAAAATTCTGTTATAAATCGGATTTCAGAAACTTTCGATAAGTATTGTAATAATGTGGATATTTTCTGTCTTCCACTTCAATCCTAAAAAACCAAATTAAAAGGAATTTTTTCATAGACAATGGAAGAACACATGTATGATTTACCTTATCACATATTATCTGTTATTTGGATAATGTAAAAAATGATGATGATAGTTTATTGTTATTACATAAGACGTAGCATGTAAGATGCGTTAGAAGAATAGTATTGCTGAACTGTGAATTGTTGAACATGACTGTTAGCATTAACATCACTACCTCATTAAGTTGTAACCACTCATTCTGTAATTTGAATCTTTATTGTATTTCTTAGAGGATACTGCTTTGGGTCCCGACCTGTTTGTATTCCGAAATGTATAAATAAATAAATAAATGAATAAATTAGAAATTATGGCGAACGTTATAAGGTATTGGCCCCTGTAGGCGATACCGCCATTAGTATTGCATGTTTTTTGAAGAATAAACAATTAGACAGACTGGAAAACGGATGACAGTTCAAGTAAATTCATTAAAAATGATAATAATAAAATTTCAGTGTCAAAAGATCGGAATTATACAACTTAACGTGAGGTTCTTGTCCCAAACATTTCATTGGTCAAACAGTAAGACCATTCACCAAAAGAATAAATGACAATAGAATATGAATAATCACGATCAGTTTGGAAAGTGAACCCCGGCAATCTGTGCAATCAGTTTTTCCCAGAAGGGTTGCTTAACAGTTATTAAGATATTTGTTTATACAGAAGTAAAAGGTCCATAACACGCACAAGGTTAGTGCCATAACACGCCTGAAGAAGCTTTTGTAGTACGTGTAGAGGTTTTGAATATCACACAGTGATTCTTCAATTATGTTTTCATGAATTTCCATCAAGCATAAGCCAATTCAATATGTTACAAGTTCCGTTACCTACAAGAACTCTTCGAATGTAACTATCGCTCATTCATAAACTTTTTGGAAAACAGCAGTTTTCTCCGATTAAATCATTCGATTTCTTGAATCTTCTACATTTCGACCAGAGTGAAATGAAATAACGTTTATCGCCCCATAGAAAATAATTTAGGACTTTCAAGTCAAAAGATCGAGCAGATCAAGAGTGATTGAAAAACTCAAAAGCAATTGCACTGATGTGTTGAATCTTGCATAAAACACAGTGGAACTCATGTGGCTCTTTGGTACAACCCCAGAAATTGAGATAGCATTTGTTTCAAAAAGTTACTATTGTAAGCCCTATTTTGTACGATATACTTTTATTCCGACAGCAATAACAATTTCAAGGATATTTGAATACTCTCGAATATACATCAAACTACTCATCGTTAACGTTTCGGAAAGCAAATTTGCTTCCGTATTCAGAAGAATAAAATATTATTTGTGAAGGAGATTTGAAAACGGAAGCAGATTTGGTTTCTGAAACGTTAACGGTGAGTAATTTGTTAGGGGGGGGGCACATTTTTTTGAAATCAAAGTACTCCATTAAATTGAAATGAAAATTCTTTTGGACAATACTTACGAGTGTGGTTTAAAAAATCGGTAATACTTCGGTCGCTATGACCACCTTTTTTTGGATTTTTTTTGTGGAACTTACGTAATTCATCGGTCTCTCCAACAAAATATCCAAATAGAATTTTCGGCGGTCTCGTATATTTTCGGAGGTACAGGTCCATTTTGTTGTAAAACTTGACAATTTTTCAAATTTCTGTTGTTTGAATACAAAAAATTCGTCCTTTTTCTGATCAAACACTTCTCACTCTCTTATTCACTCGTTCTCAACAGAAAAAACCATTAGTTTTTCAAAAAATGCATTTATTTTCAAACCATAACCGATTTGTTGTGATGTCATTGGGCAATGACAGTCGAAAGTAATTTATTTGCAGTGTTGCCACTCTCATTGTTATTGTTGAGAACTGAATGTATTAACGTTGACTTTTGGAGAAAGTTGGATTTTTTGACAAAATAATTTTTTTTTCTGCTTGAAAATGTTAAAAACGAGTGAATAAGAGAGTGCGAGTAGGGTTTGATCAGAAGAACAAATTTGATGTGTTCAAACAACAGAAATTTGATGTGAAAAACTGTGAAGTTTTAAAACAAAATGGACCTTCATTTGGAATTTTTGGAGAAGAGACCGAATTACGTAAGTTCCACGAAAGAAAATTTAAAAAAAGGTGCTCATAGCGACTGAATAATTACCAAAAAATAAAAATTAGGTCGATATCGTGTATTGCGCGGCGTATTGGTTGAAAAATCTGACATCCAGGGAGGGGCGCCCGCCCCCCTTACCCTTGAGAAACGGCTCCCTTGAACGTGTTCCATTCAGAAGGAACTGTTATTAAGGTAACAACTCTTTGGGGTAGGTTAGAAATCTGCCCTTCTACACTTGTATTGATTCCAATATTATATTTTTTCACTTGTCTCTTTTCTATAGATACTTTCACGGTCGATGCTCTTCCGAATTGTTATCAATCGTTCCCCGCTTGGCAATATCTACACGGATGACTCGACGAGTAAAGAATTCCCACCCCTTTGTTGTGAATTTGAAAACATGTCGAACCTCTCTTGCCCGGGAATCTTTTTTCAATAGAACAGCTAAAGTTTGGAACTCCTTGCCAAGAGAGGTTTTTCCTGAGGCTTTCAAACTTCAGAAATTCAAAGTAAATGTTAATTCGTATCTCCTGTCCCTTAATTCACGCGGTGTTCTTTGAACATCACAGGGCTTCCCTTTCGTGTGAATCTGCATATAAAAAAAAGATTATGGTGGAATAATGACCAAAAAAACTATGAAAGAAAGAATCCACCCACCACAAAAAATGACATTCAAATAGTAATCAGTTTTATATACTGACCGTTTCGCTTCAAAAGGATTCCAGTCTTCGCCTTCCTCTGTTTCTTGCCCAGTCCCAATGCCATACCTAAAAATAACATTCAACGAAGAGAACACAAACTTTCATTATCGATTTACCGAAAATTAACAACTGAACCTCGTCCGGTTCTGGAATATCACATCGAAATTGGATATTACATAAGGCACACGGAACCATTTGTCTCAGCTTGAAATATACACTCTGTAAAAGCTTTCGGAATTGCTCGTCCATATTGAACGGCGAAGAGAATTTGAACCGACGGATTTGGGTGAACATCTGAAGATTCTTGATTATTTCCAAATCTTCCAGACCTGGGATACTTTCAGTGTTCACAACGTGGAAACCATCAGGGGGCCGTTCTTTCATCAATGAAAACAGAACTTCCTCATCTTCAGGATCGTCAACCTGGAAGATGAAGTCACTTTCACAAATTGAGTGGAACCGTTTCGCAAACCAAGTTGGCACCATCATAAATAATTGAAACTAACATCATCGAATGAAGGAAAAAAGAACAAAAGAAAGCAAACACTATAATTTGGTCAATTCTTGTGTGAGTAGTTACCTCCAGAACACAGCAATCCTTGGCTCCAGAAGACAAGTCTAACGAAGATGGTTCTTCTTCCGAATCCTCGTCTGACCAAACGCGATTGGTCAATTGTTCGTCCTAAAATTAGCAGAAGGGAGCAAAAACAAAGTCTGATTCATGTAGGGTAATCATGTAGATAATTTAATTGAAAAACAGTTCCTTTTGGATCGAAGTCCAATTATAGTCAGCAAATTCTCGTATAACTTATATTTGACTATCAAAAAAATGACAATATATAATATTGATCGCAAACGATTCCAAATTGAAATTCGCTCACGTTCTCAAAACTTATACGCAAATTCCTTTTCAAATTCGAATATTTGTTGTTGACAGTTTCCGTTATTGAGATTTGTCAAAAATTCGATATCTGACCCAACATTCTGTCCTTCAGGAGGGGCAGACTGCCGCGATCCATATCAAGCGAATTCATAGAGATGCAATCTTTCTCAGACAGCATGATGAAAGCAGATTCCTTTAATTTTCGTTTCCTGTCATTAGTGTTTTTTGCCGTCATTTCATTGTCATTCCATTCTAGAGTGGGATCGCCATCGGCTGTAAAAATGTGCTCTGATGATTTAGAACCACCTATTTGTCTGTTACTGATGTACATCTTGTGTTGGGCTCATTCTATCGAAAAGGAACTGTTTTTCAATTAACACAGCAACTGGTCGGGGTGGATAGAAGTCTACCCTTCCACATTTGTATAGACTAATTTGAGCACTAAATGGGAGAGAGATACCGGGACAACAGAAGCAAAAATATCGATTAGTACTCACATCGATTTGATATATTTCCCTATTCTTCTTGACGGTGTCGTTCAATTGTTTCTGCAACATAATCAACTTCAAATCTACCGTCGAATCATCCGACACCAACTTAGGCACTGACGGGCTCGGCAAAGAAGTCAGAAACACCGCGGTACCCGTCGCAAGAGCAATGATCATTTTCTCCCCCACCGTTATGCGAAATTTGAGTCCGAACACGGCGTTCATCCCTTTCATTCTCAATTTGTTGATCAACAGTCTGTGCAGTTCGTACTCGAGAAACGGCAAGACGTCGGATATTTCTTTGGCTATCCATTCGCCTTTCAAGTCTTTCAAAGGACGGCATACGTAGGATTCAATGAAGCAGCCACGCCCTGTACTGGGTAGCCCATCGGGGGGTTCTATAGTGGCTATCAATACTTCCGGAACTTTTCCTTTGCTGTATCAAAGTGTACGAGTTAGAAAGACAAACTGATCAATCTTAAAAAACGTAGATCTCTTTGTAAAGAATACTCATTCGGAAGTGTTTTGAAATTATTCGAATTTTTCATTGTTACTCAAGCTCCTCCCCCAAGCAATAATATTGACTATGGGGACCATAATCTGCTTGTAATTGTTGCAACTCCTTGGATTCTTTAATGAAAATTATTGGTTTACGTCGGTCACGTTCTAGTCCTAGTGATCTTAGATTCATAAAAATGGAAATAAATGCGTGACATTTCGACTTGAGGATGGAGTTCCATCACTATAGCCTAATCACACCAATTAACGATTGGTATCGTTGAGTGACTATTTGACTTCGAATTGCATTCATTATACCACTCAAGCATAGTATTAAATTCATCTTGTAGTTAATAGCTATCACCAAAAAAATGGCACGGACGTGCCAAAACGCTTATCAACTTTGTCATAATCCTTGATAAAACCATACTCTTCAAAGTAATTCTGTTTGTTCAGGTAGGTTCTGATTTCAATTCTTCGTGCCATTTCATACTCTGAATTTTGAAATTGTTTATAATTCTCAGGGCCCTGAAGTCCCCCTTGAATTTTTCCCATTTCAAAATCTTCTGAACATTTTAATTGGTTTGATGGCATTTATATCAAAATGTGTGATGTCTTAGGGGTGTTCATAGCCATTTATTATTTTCGTATGTTATTTAATGCAAAGTTTTGACAATCCTGTCTCGGAAGGTGAGACACAGATATGTATCCTTTTCTCACATTTCCGAAAAGAATCATGTCAGCTAGCAATTAATTTATCAGTCAATCCATATGACGTGACACAAAATGGCGGTTTTTGGCACACAAACTAGCATTTGCCATACGAGTGTTATTGTGTTGCTAGTCCTTTGGTAGTAAATATTGGATTTCCGAATATTCCCGGAGTTTCAGTATGGTTGAAGAGTAATATTTGAATGGAGAGTGATAGAACAAAGAGTTACAGTTGATTTTTCTTGTGATGTTTTCAGTAGAAATACTGAATCGAAAAAAAATCTGTGGAAACCTACACTTCAAAATAATAAGCATACTGGGCGACCAGGCGAAAAGATAGGACCCCCATTACAATGTCATATGATAGAATAATCATATAATGAAACTGGATAAGTCGTTCTTATTCATAAAAGATCTGTTTTTTTACAACAGTAGGAACAGCAAACTAAAATGCACGTCAGATACATTTTTCTTCAGCTGAATAACAAATAATAATCTGCAATCAATAACAAAAAGAAAGTTTTATCACTATGCTCGCTTATGACGAAATCCAATGTGTACCAATAGCCGCCATATTGGTTTTTGTTTGACAGGTATCCGGATTGCTTGGTGAAGAAAGTTGGGGTTAAAATCCTCGAATATAAAGATGATAAATACAAGTACAGGGTGTAACTGAATAACTGTAAAACATTTAAGGAGGTGATTCCTCATCGAAAAAAATATAGGATCTTTCATATAAAGAAACTTCATTGGAGCATCCCTTGTTAAGATACAGCCCCTCAAAGGGGGTACATAAAATTTGTATGACAATTTTTTCACAAGCACTGAAAAAGTTACAATATTGAAATTTGAAACATTTAATTGTCACTATCGCTAATAGCGACCTACTAGATAGATTAGTTTCGTATTTTCGCATTTATGACGATGTATCTCTGTAGTTGTTCGTAAAATAATTTTTTGCTGCGAACTGGTTTATTTTGGGCAAAAAACCCAAGGGACATTTTTTGTTTAGAATGAAACAGGCTATCGGAAATAAATTTTTAAATGGTGAACAAATAATTAGACAAAAAGTTACATTGGAAATGAATTTTAGGGGTTGCGTTTTCCCCTCCCTTACAACCATGGGGTAAACCAAATAAATTACTGACTAAGTGTTTTTTTGGTAGTACAAAACGTCAGGTTTATTTCAATATTGTAACTTTTTCAGTGCTGGTGAAAAAAATTATACAAATTTCATGTACCCCCTTTAAGGAGCTGTATCTTAACAAGGGATGCTTCAATGAAGTTTCTTTATATGAGAGATCCTATCTTTTTCTGATGAGAAATCACCTCCTTAAATGTTTCACACTTATTCAGCTACACCCTGTATAATCACAAGAAGTAATACTCGGGATGACCTTAGGAATGTTACTATCCCCCTGGTCAATAGAACGAATTTAATGATTGTGAAAAGTGACTGAATCTAAATTAAGATTCTCCCTTCAATGTAAATGTGAGGCCGCAACCAAGATGGTCATTTGATGTAGATACAAACCGAAAAAGGAATTTAGGCAATACTGGCCATACGAAGTACTTTTTATCCTATAATGTTATAATGTATATTGCTTCATTCATACTCACCGACATAACATACATTTTCCTATAGTGGCTTTTATAGAGACATTATTAGTTTCGTATGGAAGATGAGTGATTGTGCAGACACTACTAGTGGAAATGTGCAGAGAATTTTCGGGGCTCTCGGAAATCTTATTGCTATTCTGAAAACCACAACAATTATTTCGGTGTTAAATCACAAACATTGGAGAATACGCTTTTGGGTCCATACATTTCAAATTCCGAAAAATTGCATTGATTTCTGTCAAGGTGTCCGATAGGCAGAATTCGGAATTTAATTATAGAGCAAAGATAAATAGGCTGGTGGACCTCTGAACAACTTACCACATTACCCTTATCTCTCTCGAGAGAAAGGCTCACCATTTCTTTCGGAATAAAGTTCTGCTTATACGAGGAAGCTCTATCTTCTGGTTCATCGTTTTTGTGAAAGTCTATTATAACAGCTGTCCCGCATGCGCTCAATATACACACATCATCACTGAAAAGCACAAAATGACGAAATCTGATGCGGAACAACAGCCACTACATTACCATATACTAGCTGATTCCGTATAACCTAAAACTGCGTTGCAATTCAAGCTGCGCGCATGAGATCTTATCTCAGTTCGTAATTCCGACCACCAGGTGTCTCTCGATTCCGGTTCCTCGATATTGCTTATCGTTTCCAATCTCTTCACGGACCTTGCACTGACCACACCACCTTTGGAAATCACCAACTGTTACCACAAGATTAACTAATACATCCACCTCCAGCAAAAGCCTGATACGATTAGTAAGTGCAATAGTAAACTTAGTGAACAGATACCGGTTATATCTGGAATGTCAATAAATTGACAGTGTTCCCAGAGTCGAGTTGAGATGAAAGAGTTTGAACGCCAGGTACCTACAGCTTATCCAATTCATCTTGGTACATAACTAATGACGTATATTCCCAGCAATCTCCGTGAAGTATAGTAAGGTGCAAAAACACCTATTATATTAGTTCACTGTGTTGAAATTTATTCCTAGTTGGTGTTTGTCTCTTCCTCATGGTCTGCACTACCAGTATGCAACTGGAAAAGTAGCTGAGTTTGTGCTACGATGGAAAGGATAAGCTGTACATGGAACCTCCTCCGTTGGTCCAAGAAACCCAAATTTATTTCTACTGTCGTAAAAAACAAGGAGGAACCAAGAAAATCTATTCAGTCGATAAATTCTCACATACAAGTATTAAAAAAGAGTTTTAACACTTCAAACTGCTCAAATAATATTTTCGATTGAATATCTCCAGATATTTATTCAGCAATCAAGGAGCAGTCACTCTGGAAACTATAGCCATGAGTTCGCGGCAAACATTTATGTCGTTAGTGTTTCATAAATGAATATTGGATAAATATATTATAGTAAGACTTGACTTTAAATATTGTTCATTCTTCGTTACTGTCGCGAAGAAACTGAACGTCAAAATTTAATTACCCATCAGGAGGGGAAGTGTTATGTTTATAAAAGAGTTTCGCTTGCTGCAGTATACGAAATGAACTTGTGGGAAAGTAATATTCTTAGGGGTAGACTGATATAACAAAAAACACACACACTAGTGGTCAACAGGGAACAATGTCAACCAGATTCAAAGAAAAACGTTTCATTTTTGAAGTTATTGCTCAATCGGACATTTTGCTGGTTGATTTCAGATAATTTACTCACCTATCTGTAATATAAAGTCGGGTGGACACTTCAAAATAGTCAAAAACGGATACTCCAACATATCAAAATTTTCCTGATGAATCTTAGAGGGCATTAGGTTGCTCCTCATGAAATATCCACTGGGTTGACCTCCAGACTTGTCACTTCCTGTTAGGCTATTTCCTGGTGAAAGTACGATTCAAATATTCATTCGCTACTAATTCATAGTATCGAATCAAGCGTGACGTGGTACCTAGCAGTGTTTGAGGCTTGAGAGAAATATGAAGGGGAAATGAAATCTCAGAACAAGTTATCTCAACAAGAAAAGCTTCAGTGAACATGCATTACACAAAAATGCAAGTTCTTAGTACAGTGAAACCTAACCAGAAAATGTATTCAACTGCTTTTAGAGAGAGTTTATCTATCTCAGAGTGAAAACTAAAATCTTAGTTTGAAAATGACGCATGCCCTTCGGTCTACAAAAGCCCCTGAACTTTTGAGGCCATGGGCATGAATTCTAAGCATTGTTTGGTTGCCATGCACAAGACCCAAAGGTTGATTTAAATGAACATTATAGGTGTGGTACAATCTCGAAATGAATCCATACAAACTTTATTGTGAATTAGTTTTAATATTAAATTCTTCAACATGAGCTTCAGTCATTTCTAATAACGCTAGCTAATTCAAAATTCGCAGCTTGAAAAATACATAAATTTTGTCGACCACTGTGGATTCTAATAGCTAACTAGCCGAAAAACTATATTCTTCATGACTAGAAATTAATTACGGCTCAATGTAATTTCGTGATAACGTTCAGAAGCCATCATTGGCAAAGTATTGAAGATGAAATACCAACAGACATTTAAACAACGTTAGACAAGAAGATGCAACAATTATGCAAGCATCTTTATACTCACTTTTTCTAAAGAATCCTAAGAGTAGAAATATTCAATATCAAACAAAAAAATGTGAATCTGAATTGAACAATGAGATATGTGTTCGTTGTTGTTATGATTGGCTTTATTTCATCGAGAACTGAATCATACTCTGACGGAGGCTTGATAGAATAATAATTCAAAAAATACCATGATCATAACAGTAACTACTCAATAGGTGTGGTCGGTTTCCTCAGACTCGGAAGCCAATTTCGCTCTCATCTCATTAGTAAAAATCATCATAATCTTATCAGTACAGATTATTCAAAAAATGATTTTCAGTATATTATGAGATTTGTCGATGGAAAGTTTCAGTCCATATTTACCAATAAATGACAGATGACATATAACAGCGTTCAATATTAACCGATTGTTCAGTTTTGTAAGTAATAATTCATCTATCAACTGAGGTTTCCAAAAACCGAATACACCTAATACACTGCCAAAAAGTTATATTTTCATTATAACTAACAATTAGTCGTTCATCTGATACGAAAGATTAAAAACTGCTGTGCAGTCAGTCTTAACATTTTTCATCCATTTGAAGCTAAAGAAAACAAAGCTTCGAAACTTCCTCCAACAGTTAAACCCATCGATATATCAGATTAACGCCCTTTTTCGAAAGAAATTTGTGTCATGTGACATCAGCCTAAAAAAACAAATGGCAATCACCGTACTCCATTACAACATACCTTTGGGTGTAATGCTCAAGTCGGAATCAGAGGATCTTCTGTGAGCAAAAGCGCTGACCTTAGCGGGGGACTGCTCGATTTTTTGTTGTTCTGCATTCTGTTGACAGTTACTTCGGTTTTGTTCTTGTTGTGGTGACATGTAATGCCTGTTCGAGGTTATGCATGCATGCTTAGTATTGCTACAAGAATTGCCTTGTTCAATTTTTGTGTTGACAGGCAGATTATTGGAAGAATTGTTAGTATCTGTTAAATCGATTTGGGATGGGGTAGGGGAGGATACGTTCGAAGATGTAGACAACTTGTCGCCTTTATATTTCTGGCTGAAAAATCGAGTAATGATGCTCCCTTTTTTATCGCCGTCACTCAGCTTTCTACTGCGGGGAAGGAAGCCTAGAAGCTTACTTTGGTCATTCAATGAGGACTCGTGACTGCAGGTGTTCCGTTTCAAGTGAAATATATTGAATTTTTTCGATAGCTTTTTCTTCTGTAACGATTCGTCCAGCATTGTCTTAACAATGGGTTTGTTCAACTGATTATCAGAAAAACAGTTTTGCCTCTCCTTCCTGAAGAGTTCGGAGTCTGTTTGTTTCAAAGCTAGCTCATCTAGACGGCATGGATGAGACTGTCGTTTTTTGAAGTATTCATCAGTGAAAAGAGAAGTGAAAGGTACTCCGAGTACAGTATCTTTCTGTTTTAAATAATCGGCAAAAGAAACTGAGCTCGCAGACTTAGGCATTCGCCCTTTCGGTTGCGGGAACTTGAACTGGTCTTTGGGTGAAGCTGACTGTGGTTCCGAAACGTTGCTGGTCGTAGATTTAGCAGAAGGCGAAGTCGGTGGTGTATAAGTTCCCATGAGGCTAACCTTGTCTAGCAGCATAGCTTGCATGGCTGTCTTTATCAGACCTTTACCTTTGAGTTCAACGCCTTTCATGGCTTCCGGACCTATTCCTTGAAAGTCAACGTCAGGAACCTGCTCGACTGATTGTTCTTCTTCTTTGCTACCTTCGTTAGCTTGAGATAAATCATTGTTGTTGTCGTCTCCGGCCGACTCTTCAATGTTAGTGTCAGTAGAGGTGGTACTGTCGAAACCCATGGACCCCGTAGCAAATCCCCCAGGATTATTCATATTTTCCGACAGGGAAATGAGGGAATCGACTCTATCTGGGCCCAAGGCTGGCAGTGAGTACTGTTTTTGTAACCGTGGCCTGTTCTGCTTTAGCTGCAGCATTTGAACATCTTTGATGATATTGCTGATGGTATCGAGATCATTATCCCTGCTTTTGTAGTTGACATCGTCGTCATCGTCATCCTCGGAACACGAACTGCTAGTGTCAGTGCTGGAGAAACAGCATTCGCTATCTGAACCAATCAAGGGTTCGGACACAGTTTTGCCGAGCAAGTTGGCTAGAGGCTCGAGCTTGTCCATCGTGTTCTCGTTTTCCTCTTCGTCAACCGAAGAACCTCTAACCTCCAGAATACAGCTCAAACTGTTGTGAGCATGGATGACAGATCTAGCTAGGACTTCAGCCATGAAGTTGGAGTCGCTCGTAGATCTCTTGAAGTGTTTCTTTTTGGTCGCAGCCGCCATACTTTCATCGTTCTCCTCACCGATACTATCGGCCAGCCTCGACTTCAAAACAGACATTTTTTTCGATAGGGAATAGTTCTGAGGGTTTTTGAGTTTCTTTATTTTATCGGATAACCCATAACCTGACTTTCCCCGTTCGCTCTCCTGTTTGAACAGAGTTTTCATGGAGGAAGGTTCTGACACGTTTTCGGTTGATCTCGAAGATCTCTGATTGCTCGAATCGAGTGAGGAATAGAGACGTTTTGAAAGTTGTCTGTATTTCGGGGTAGCTATGTTTGGTGGAATATCATAGGGTGAGAGGGAAGAAGGAAAAGGAAAGATTGCGTTTGGTGAAACGTTCAAGCGGAAGCCTTTGCCGTCACCAACGAATTCAAGGTAATTGTTAACATGCCTGTACACAAAAAAATTCAAAACTGTATTACTCTTTTGATTGGCAATTCGGCAATAGACAATACGATGGGTTCTATTTTTGTATCAGGGAGTGGTGCAATTTGACACGGGATATTAAAACTATTTTAGAGAGATCTACCAATACTAGTACTGTTTCTTTGACTTTTGGTAAAAAAAGGAAAAGTATTATGTAAATTGGTTCAAACATATCAAAAAGTATGTTGATCGTTACGCAGAGTATTTTTTGAAAAGTAGCCAAACTGTTTTCGATAATGTTGTTGATTTAATATCCCCGATACATAAATAGCAATCCTTGTATAAATGAGTAGAGGTACTCTCTACTGAATACCCAAAAATATTTCAACATCGAGATTCAAAATAATACTTTAAAAATCCACTAATTTTCGAAGTGCTAAGGATAGGTGTTCAAAATTATTTTGAGATATGTCATATAAAATGAAAAACATACATATAAAATACTCTCACAATATATATAATAATAACTCAACAGGCAGTCGAAGTTAATACTGAAGTTTGGTTGGTCGAATAATAGGGGTTTGATTAGGTGGAATGCTGTATTGATAGAGATTTGTCTATCAGTTCTCGATAATGACTCCAGCATTGGAGTCGAAACATCGAACAGTTCAACATTTTGAACATGGATTAATTCCCGAAAGGACTATTTTCTATATTCTAGCCTCCGTGAAAACATTTATTTTTGCACTTATGCTCTTTGTTCTATTGAACTCGACTATCGTTGACGTCGAACCGATTGATGAAATCAAATCGATTTTTGAGTTTATATATACTTCGAACTCAGATCCGTTAAACTTGGTTTCCATCTCAATTGGTGAATCCTGGCCGTTTGGGGAAAAGGATGTTATGAAATAATGTACGCCCGAGTTTAAAGAAGAAAAACCGCTACAAAGTTGTCGAACTTGCCACACAATTTTTGATGAGTTACAGAAATGAACCCAGGTTCAAATACATTTACCAACAAACTTTAATGCTGGGTTTTACTAGGCGGATATTCACAAGCTTATCTTATTTGATTGACTTTCTGTTATTTCTAGCTCATCTTAGTGGAAATCTTCTGAGGTAACATAATTCACGGGACTTAAGATGTCTAAAAACACTATATATACCTACAAAAGTTTGGAATAAACTAGGCCAAAAATGATGGCTTCATTTCTGAGATAGAGAATGCTTCGAAATGCACTGCCAGATGGCGCTGTATGCGTTTCAATATGAAATGACATCTTCACTGGACACCTTTTTGAAGTGACATTAAAGAATCATCCTATAATAGTTCTCTTTCTTTTGATTAAATTTTCATAAATTCATTCCACAGGAATGAGAAAGATCAAATCATTCATAAAAAATATGTTTGACCTGGAATACATAATTATTCTTTTTGTTGACTTCTTCCCATGTTGCCTGAATGGCAAGCTCAGAAGCTGATCCAAAAATTCAACTGAGGCTCATATTATCGAGGAGTGATAGTCAATAAACAATTCATTGTTTAGAGGTAAAAAAAGTAGTATCTTCAGCAGTTTCAGTAGCTTACTGTAGCTGTAGTGACTTTGACAGATACATATTCAGTTACAGATAGTACTCACTCCTCTCTGATGTCATCATTTGCAGTTGGAACACAGATATTGACTGTCTTTACAAGAGTCACAGCACTTCCAATTCCTCTCGCAATTATGCCAGATTCACCTGCCAAGTCGTAGCTCTGCTTATAACCAATGACAGCATTGCCCCCTAATTCTAATGTTTTCAAGCCGATCTTACGCTGAAGTTCGCCAGACAATTTGAAAAATAAAGTTTGCCTTGCTTCATTTGATGCTCTCGGGGTTCGAATTTTATCAATCCACTGGTACTCTGGGTCGTCAGATACTACTAGCTCTTCTACAAAACCATGGACCAGTTTGGCGTGATAGCCTTGAGGTACCATGGGAGCTGCAAAAAGAAATACTTGCAAATGTCATTGAATCAGAATAGATGTTTTGAACATGGTTACTTTCCAAAATCCCTGAAAACTGGAGTTGTTAAACCCCTTTTTAAAAAGCGGGATAAAAGCATAATGGACAACTATCGACCGATATCTTTAATATCAACTCTATCAAAAATAATAGAAAAACTCTTGAAGAAAAGGTTATTGAAATTTCTGGATGAGAATGATATAATCTCTGAAAGTCAGTTTGGTTTTAGAGCAGGAAGATCAACGGATGATGCTATCAGTGCCTTAACGTCTTTGATTTACAAAGCAATGGATAAAAGAAAGCCAGCCCTGTGCATATTTATCGACCTCTCTAAGGCTTTTGATACGGTGTGTCATAAAATATTGATGGAAAAGTTAGAATTACACGGTATGAGAGGAAAAATCTACGATTTGCTGAAAAGTTACCTCTCAGATCGCCAACAACAAGTTGACATTAATGGTACAATGAGCATCGCAAGAGAAGTGACATATGGAGTACCTCAAGGAACTGTTCTTGGTCCAATTCTTTTCACTCTCTATATCAATAGTTTATCGAAAATGGATACAATAGGAACGATAATCAGTTTCGCCGATGATACTGCTACTTTTTATCAAGAAAATACATGGGCCTCACTAAAAGAGAAGACAGAATCGGATCTGAAAATGATAAAATCCTGGTTTCGATGCAACAAACTTACGTTGAATATACAAAAAACCCAATACATGCCATTTACCTCGTATGTGACAAATTTACCAGAACTAGGATACCTCAAAATCGATGAAGATACCGTAATACCAGAAACCAAATCAGTCAGATACCTCGGAATAATAATAGATAGGCATTTACGATGGGATCTTCAAAGCAATTATGTAACCAAAAAAATTCGAGGGTTTTTGGGCCGTTTTCGGTTTTTGAAAGATTACTCAGATATACATCACCTGAAGATCTTATATTTTGCACTAATCCAATCTCAATTGACCTACGGTATTTTGGGCTGGGGTGGGGTGCATGACAACTACCTCAATAAAGTGGATGTTGTGCAAAAATGGATTTTACGAATAATTTACAATAAAAAAATGACATCCTCCAGCGAAGAACTATTCAAAATTAGCAAAGTGCTTGACACGCGACAGCTTTTCTCATTGAGAATTTTAACTCATTCATAAGAATAAAGCAGAAATGCCACGTGTCAATCACACTTATGGTACAAGGCATAAGCAAACATGCATACAAGTACCAAAACGGGACAAAACTCTAGGACAACGCAACTACCGTTTTATAAGCGTAAGGTTATTCAATGCCTTACCAACGAATTTGAAAACAATAAGAAATTATAATACCTTCAAAATGAAAATAAAATATTGGCTACTGAACACCAACAGAACAACGATCAGAGACATGATAAACAACAAAACCATATAGAAAAATAATAATAATAATAATTAAAAAAAAAACTCGAGTTTCACCAAGCAGATACATAAGCCTCAACATTTTTAATCCACTTTTCAATGATTACTGAGTGTTTCAATTAATTGAAAGCATATACATGAGTTTTAACATTTTAATCCACTTTTCAATGATTGCTGAGTGTTTCAATTAATTTGTTTTTTCAGCTTGTTTTCAATTAATGCTATCCTGTTTTTTATTATTATTGTACTTATAATAATTCTTTCTGATTGTGTGTATCGAGAAAGCAACTTTATCATGTACAAGCTGTACTCATACAGCTCCTGTGATTAAGATGTTTAATTCGCTTATTCTACGTTTGATATATATATTTATATTTATAACTCTCTCTGAATAAACATTATTCTATTCTATCAACAGGTGCCTACTCACAATAAAAAAATTGAACTCCACATGATGATTGCCTGAATCGATTGAAATCCGAGAAGAGCTCTACTTTCACTGTGATATTCACTTCTCCCCTGACACCATGCATTGTGTCATATACTGGTAACCATCCTGATATTTCATGATGTGTTGTACTGTCTCCATTGATTCCATACTTCATCACCTGACCATCTACTGGTAACAATAGGGGATTCAAATTCAGATACACTTTGCCTATAGCATCATTGGCTGAATATGTGTCATGGTCCATCAAACGTATTTGTAAAGGCTCATCTTGTAGCTCAGAATCTTCAACCTTCGATATCAAATTATATAGGCATTATCAGCACTGACCAACACTTAGGTGCTACTTACTTCAAAACGATACCAATCTGTGTTCCACTGGGGATGTAGAGACTTTCGACATACATCAGTTTTGAAAGTAGTGCCCCCCAATTTTATTTCAACATAAGCGTCTGTAGTTTCACTTGACCTGTCCATGACTGGCAAATTTCTTCCAGAAGAAATTTTAACTTTGACTTTTCCTGGCATTTTGTTACTCTTGTTTATAATCTGAAAATAAGTAAGGTTAAAAGAGTTGATATGGGTTTTAGTGAGAATGTTGGAAGTAGGAAAATTTCTAACTTGCCTAATTGGACTAGTATGTTATAATTACATTTACGACTGATATAATTGGTTCTATTTTTAGTCTGAGAACTCAAAAATCTAGTAATATCATGTCCCTCAGATCACAAATTTGAATTGAGTGGAAACGCATGTGATGTCAGTGATCAGTGATGACACACTTGACAACAATAAAAAATTCATAATAAGAATGATTTCAATTTCAATGAATCCTATTGCAATATACAACCGATACAACGGCAACATCTACAATTTTTCCATGTAATCAAAAGTTTCTTGAAAATATCAACAATTACTTATTTTAACGCCATCTATTGATGTATAGAGACACTTATCAGTACAATTTAGCGAGGAGTAGAACTCTGCAATCTGATCTTGTAAAGTTGTCTAGATACCTACTCATCAAACCTCAGCAATATTTTTCGCTACACAAAGCTAGAGACCGCTCCAATAGGCTCAAATACTTATTTCTTATTCAATGCCGGTTTTAAAATCAGATATCAGAACTATCAGGTAGAAAACGTGCCAATGCGAATTATTCAGTAACTCTGTATGAATAAACCTCTGACTGAAGGAATGAACCTATTCAAAATTTTTTCCATAAAGTAGACACCCAAGCCCAAGAACCAAGAACCAAAATGAGATGTCGCTGAATATACAAGTTTTCTCTGATATGTGATTTTTCATCTGTCACGCTGTCATATCAGTCATATCTTGATTGGTTGATTTTCGATATTTCGATGTCGATATCTGTCAACAGAAAAACAACCACTGTATCTGGTTGACAATTATATAAAAATTAATATTTTTGTTTGAACGTTTTATTGGTTACTTTTTTTCTTTCAGCTGTTGATGCGGTACCTAAGGTGGTTGTCGCTTCAGATATACGTTTACATGTACTAAGTACTGATATTTCTAGTAGGAATGTTATATCCAGTTTTGTGACCAAGTATCTAAGATGTCCAAAAATAAATTAAACCTAACTCTACCTCCTGGTTCGATTGACCAGACACCAATGGTAACACCTACTTCCTTTCCTGAAAAACCAGCAGTGTAAGTCTAGTCTGGTAGATTTATCGAAAGACTATGAATTATTATCTTCCAGGTCTAACACGAACAATAGTATTGATAACTTGACTGCTCGTCTAGAAGAGCTTGACATGGATGATACTCAACGCAAAAGAATAGAAGTATTTTTATGCCAGAAGGAACAGATCGGAGGGGAGTTTTCAGATGATGATTTTGAAAAACTGGGAGAACTTGGTTCTGGTAACGGAGGAGTTGTAACTAAGGTCCGACACAAAAGTGGGCTCATAATGGCAAGGAAGCTCATTCACCTGGAAGTCAAACCAGCCATTAAAAAACAGATCATTCGTGAGCTGAAAGTTTTGCATGAATGTAATTTTGCCCACATAGTTGGATTCTACTGTGCTTTTTATAGCGATGGAGAAATAAGTATTTGCATGGAGTATATGGATGCTGGTTCCCTCGATTTGATTCTGAAAAAAGCTGGACTAATTCCGGAGAATATACTAGGCAAGATCACTTCTGCTGTGTTGAAGGGTTTGAGCTACCTCAGGGATAAGCATGCCATAATGCATAGAGATGTAAAACCCAGTAATATATTGGTGAATAGCAGTGGGGAAATTAAAATATGTGATTTTGGTGTTTCTGGTCAACTGATAGATTCGATGGCTAATTCTTTTGTAGGCACAAGAAGTTATATGTCGGTTAGTGATTTTTTTAGTACTATCATTATTTTGTTCTTCTTTCTAGACAAAAACTCCAAACTCGAAATATTTTTCAGCCAGAGAGGTTACAAGGAACGCACTACTCTGTCCAAAGTGATATATGGTCCTTAGGGTTGTCCTTGGTAGAAATGGCCATAGGAATGTATCCAATACCACCTCCTGATGCAAAGACATTAGCTTCTATTTTTGGTCCAAGGAATGACTGTGACTCTCCTGATCACACGAAGGGCCCAAGACCAATGGCAATATTTGAACTTCTTGACTACATTGTCAATGAACCCCCACCAAAATTACCCTCAGGAATATTCTCAGATGAATTCAAAGACTTTGTTGATAGGTGCTTGAGAAAAAACCCCGATGATAGGGCTGATCTCAAAACTCTGATGGTGAGTAAAACAGATGGAAAATAATAAAATAATAGATTTGGTCGGAACAGACTATTAATTATGCTATTGAACTACAGTATTTTCAATCATTCCAGCTGTGAAGGATGCCGAAAATATAGCAAGAATAAATTTCAAATAATGTTTTCCTTATAAAAATTCAGGC
This sequence comes from Zygogramma bicolorata, assembly GCA_032362365.1. Classification (NCBI taxonomy): domain Eukaryota; kingdom Metazoa; phylum Arthropoda; class Insecta; order Coleoptera; family Chrysomelidae; genus Zygogramma; species Zygogramma bicolorata. Next base: position 80,998 of record JAVJAQ010004159.1, on the reverse strand, counting down.
GGAAGGGAAGCCCTGTAATGTTCAAAGCACACCTCCTGAATCGTGAATCAAGGGACAGGACCCGCCAAAGATGTGACATAAAATCTCTAATTATGTCAGAAAAATCGATAAAAAAGTAATTCATTTATAATGCTGCTTGAATATACAACCATCTACATGAATAGAATAGAATTTCAATCATCACTCGAAACTTTTACAATAGAATTGTACAAGCTTATCGGACTAGTCACATAGGAAACAAAGGGTCTAACCCAGCATACATGAGTATGAAAAAAGATCTAAAATACAACAATTTGAACAAACAGATTAAAAAAATTTAAGTTGCTAAAAATGCGTCAACTGAATAAAATGCCTTATTTACAAGAAATTTAAAGAGAACCACTTTCAAGTGTCTATGATTGTCAATTTCTCAAAATATACTGAGAACTTTATTATAGCATATAATCCTCTGATATTCATGTGCACTTTGACCTATTGAGAGTCTAGAAAAAGGTTGTTTGAAATGATCCCTGTGTCGAGTGCCATACTGGTGGATGTCACTATTAGAATAGAATAGAATTTATTCATCTCTGAAATTTTTACATACATACACAATACAATAATATATACATGCAAAAACTTATTGGACTAGTCAAGATAAAACATACAAAATATATATATATATAGTTGTCACAAAAAAAAAATACTGAAATAATGACAGTTTATAAAATTCATTAGGATTATGAATTGAGGTATTCATCAATTCCATAAAACTGTTTATCACATAGAAAAGCATGCAAATTCTTCTTGAAAATAGTTATTGTGTTACTTGTATCGACATAACTTTTTATTTTATTAAAGCACTTAATGCCTACATATTTTGGCGATTTTTGGCTCACCCCAAGTCTAGAGTAGTGTTGGTGGATAGCTTCACTATTCCTCGTGAGATATGGATGTACATCACAATTTTTTTTGAATTCTATTTCGTTTTCTTTGATATACATTATCAACTGGAAAATGTACAAACATGGCAATGTTAGGACTTGAAATTGTTTAAATAGGGGCTTACATGTTGAATGTGGAGGAGCTTTATAAATAGTCCTCAATACTTTTTTTTGTGAGCGAAATGCTTGAGCAAAGTAACTGGAAGAACCCCAGAAAATCAATCCGTATTGTAGGATAGATTGGACCAACCCAAAGTAGAGAATTCTCAAAATGTCAAATGAGAGGGTTTCTCTCAAGTTTCTTATTATGTAGCAAGTAGATCCTAATTTAGAGGATAGCGTGTTTATATGTGATTCCCAGGACAATTTTTGATCTAGGGTTAGACCTAAGAATTTCATGGTATCTTTACTGTGGATAGAGGGGCCACATACATTTAGGTATAAATTGTAATCGGGTGATACATTTTTTGGCAGAAAGCGCATGTGATAGGTTTTTGTTATGTTCATCGTGAGTCCATTATCTGAACAGTATTTATTCAGTTCCCTAGACGCATTATTGCTTGTTTCAACAAGTTGCTCTACATTTTTGTTTGACATTAGTATGGTTGTATCATCAGCGTAGACAATAATTTGATTTGATGAGGTGCAGGTGTTATTGACATCATTAATGAATATAATAAAGAACAATGGACCCAAGATGGATCCTTGGGGTACGCCCATATGTATTTCTCTCGTATCGGATCTAACACCATCAACAAGTGTACCCTGTTTTCTATTTGTCAAGTATGATGTTGCCCAGTTATGTGCTACTCCTCGGACTAAAATGCCCTCCAATTTCATCAATAATAATTTATGATTGATAGTGTCGAATGCTCGACTCAAGTCGTAAAAAAGACTTACAACATGATTTTTTTCATTTAGTGCTTTATAAATATATTCTACACAGTCCAATATTGCTGTTCTTGTAGATTTCTTACTTCTAAAGCCATGCTGGGTATTAGACAGTAGTTTAAATTGTTCAAGATAGTTTATGAGTCTTACAGAGTAGGATGCTTCAAATATTTTGGAAATTTGGCTTTGGATGCAGATCGATCTGTAATTTTTTATGTCAGATTTTGAGCCTTTGTTTTTGAAAACAGGAATGCATGTAGACTCCTTCAAATCCGGAAATATTCCAGATGTGAAAGACTCGTTAATTAAGTGAGAAAGTGGTTCAGCAATAACGTCACCTGCTGTTCTCAATATATTTCCATTAATATCGTCCCAACCAGCAGCCGGTTTAGAGGTGGTTTTGTTCATTATTTCTAGAATTTCATTTGGTGTGGTAGGAGATAAGAAGAAACTCATAGGGGCTTTATCGATGTTCATTTCATAATAGGGTTCAGGGATTGAATGAAAATAGTCTATAAAAAAGGCATTTATGAAATTACTTTTCTCCAGTCTATCATTTCTTAACGTATTGCCGTTTTTCCTAAAATCGTCAACCAATAAAAAAATTTATAATGAGGGAAGTGTGAGGATTTTAAAGTCAATGAATAGTTGCTTGCAATGAGAGGTCTGGCGGGCACCGACCATACACCTTATTATTCTTTTTTGCATGACAAATGCTTGGTCAATATAAGAAGATGAGCCCCAAAATATTAGTCCATATGATAAAATAGATTGTACCAAACCATAATATGCCAGTTTTAAGACTGTTAAAGTTTTAAGAATGTTTTGAGACGTCATAATTTGACTCACCAAATATTTTATATTTTTAATAATTTTGTATTTTGTATGTTGCCATTATCTGTCTGACTATATTTCACATTCATTATATCGATTTTATTTAAATAAGCATTCTCTGTTTTGCCACTAAGATCTTCCGACAAAAACATATATTTTGAATTGAGGGTAATTTTTTTTCAGAACCATCCTTGGATCAAGAAAGCTGAATCAGAAAATGTAGATATAGCAGGATGGGTTTGTAAAACAATGGACATACAACCTCCGAACAAATGAATAATTCATTTCTTTTTTATATTCTAGTATTTGTGAAAAAGTTTTTTTTTTGTTATACCTAAAAATAGTATAGCACTCAAATTGCTTAAAAGAAGTTTGCCTGACTCTTATCTAAGGCAAAATGGCCATTGTGGTAAATGAAGATTCTTAGCCGTTTCCAGGAAACCAAAGAACCCAGGACTATGAGAAACACGAAGCTAGAGTAGTTGAAGAATTATAACCATCAGATCATAGCATATAGAAAGAAGCAAAAGATCTTTATCACCTAAAAATCATTTCATTCCATGAGTAAATGAATATAATAATTCCAGTTCAGAAATATCTTGTTATTCCGGATGCGATCCGATGTGATACTTTTAGTGGTAGTTCCAGTTGTACTTATTGTATGTTAATCTGTATGCTATGACCTTTTTTCACCGTGTGTTCCCATTTTCAAAGCTTTGCCTGAGCCAACAAAGTGATAGTTGTGATTTTCAAAGCTAACTGTTAAGAATTTGAATCACATCTCCAGTATAAATTGTTATTGATCAACGTATCATTTTATAGTGTTTCGAAATGTCTGGAACGTATTTGTTAAATTGTCAGTCTCTTGAATCAAATAGAGGGTGTTACGAAAATATCCAAATTGCATTAATTATATCATTCCTCTCAATTTCGTGGTTTATTTTACTGTATTTATCTACCTCTTCCTATCGTCGATGAAAATTCCGATTTGGGAATGTGATGAACTAATTTTGAATGGCTTTGTAGTATATGAATTCAAAATAATCAAAAACGATGATTTTTATTTCCATGTTGTTGGGTAGAGACCTAATTGGTGAGAGAAGGAAAATTGGAGTTATGTCATCATCTCAGACAAAGAATTAGTAAATTTATCTATTTGGTATCGACCGCAGGAATAGAAGAAGCTTCCTTATTGGACTGAATTACTAAAGACACTTAGACCTCCGTTCAAGAGATGGCAAGAAGTAACCTAATTTTTTTGTGAAAAAACTTCAACTGATAGGCTTAAGATGTTTTCAGGCATCTTAGATAGGCTGCACCACTTTGACAACAATTTAGGTATCCAGATCATGTGATGTCTGAGGGGGCAAACAATGAACAAACCAATTCGTTTTTGTTTTTACTGGTGTTATGACATTTCATGGCAAAGCCAGTGAGAAATTAATTATTCAAATGCCTTATAAAGGATAGAAAATTACTGAGGGCGCACCACTTTTTCCATGGAAATCACCCATGGCGTTTTGAAGAAAACCAACGAAAGTTTCTGGGGGGAGCAGATGCCGTCAATTTCCTTCATTTGACAACTATCTGGAATGCAAACAACAGTTTACAATGGAAATCACACTAAAAAATCAAAGGAATATTTTTGGGGGGCAGATGTTGCTGTATTGGTTCATTTCGTCATTTGACGATGTTGACAAGTATCTGGAGTGCCAAACCCCTATTCGAGATTAGGAATTTGGCATTGTCTGAAAATTCAAAACCAAAACATCGTGGCAAGCGATTAAGAGAATATAAATGAAGAACTTCACTAGGTTCCCATAGTTAACACTGTAAACATCACAAAGATAGGCAGAGAACCGTGTCTGGTGTGAAGCCCTCTGCATGTAATCTGTTGATAATTGCTGCTTTCTGTTTGAGTGTTTCAAGCCCCGGTGCTCTTAATTCTAGCTTTACTATTGGTGGAATTTGACACATGTCATTTTTCAACCAATGGTAAAGCTAAAATTAGCTGCCCCGGGGCTTGAAACTTCCAAAAAGAAAGCTGCAAATATGATGTTGGTTGAACCCTGTTTCGACGATTTAATTTGTCGCTGCAACCCCAGAAAATATGTATTCATGCAAGTTTTTCAAGTCGCATGAATCTTTATTGATGTGATAAGTTTCAGCGACTTAGTAATTTCGATGGTGAATTTGTAGCTGCAAACCACAAATATCTGGTGGCATCAATGTCAAGAATGGAAATTTTGAATATTTCGATCAGTTTTTGAGAGTTATGGAATCAAGTAAATTGATAAGGTGAATTTATCATAATTACAATTATCAGAAATGAATTGAATCATATATCAGTGGTGGTAATGTAGGGGTTTATATTGATTTTGCTATTTATCAATATTGGCAATGCAAAGTGACAGATAGATGACATCACTCGCAGCGACAAGTTGCCGCGAGAAATTGCAATGTATAAACAGGGTGTTACAAATCCTCAAAAAATGCACAGGTGATTTCTATTCAAGATGTTTTGTCACAGAAATAATAGTTGCACTACTGATATATGGTCCTAATGGTAAATCGGTCGTATTATTATTATTGTTTAGTAGTTTTTCCTGAGTATTCCAAAATGTCAAGGAACCTAGCACAATTTTTCTTCCTGTATTCTGCCTATATATGTTGTAAGTTTTTCACTCTGATCATTCTCCAAGTTTACAATACATATTGAGCTGGGAAGCATGTCTAGTTGAAAGCCTTCTGATATTGGGCGAATGGTCATTTGATATTGAAAAAATGTATATCATTCTTGTATAGCAAGAGTTACTCTGGCCATTCAAAGCTCCTCTATCTGTATTTCGCGCAGTCTGCAATAATGTGGTATTTTCCAAAAGTGTATCTGTGGAGAAACGTTCTATTCATTTGCAAAGTAACTTCTAAGAGTTTTTCTTTCACGATTTTGAAATTATCAACTAACCAATTTGGCTTGGGGTGAAATTACACACGTGCATTAGTTTTTCTTGAACATCCCAATGCCAAAATGCTCCACTTGTATATTGCTTATGATATTCAGTTTTCTCTTCTAAAATAGTTATACAATCACATTATATTGACGTTTTTGCTCAGAAGCATGTCTAGTTAGAAGCCCTCTAATTATAATGTGCGAACAATATAAGCTTTTTCCTTTCATGTCATCCTGTAATACTTCAACGACTCTCCTGTCCTGATAAGGGCCAGATTTGATTTTTTCATGATTCTAAATAAGTAGGAGCTCCCAAAAATCCCTCTGATAGTTTTGACCTCATTTTTAAACCTTGAATAAGTTGTGATGATCTTATTCAATCCAATATGCCAAATAAATTTTCTATATATTGGTCGATTCAAGCATAACAAGAAATGGTTTGAATAATGTGACGGATTTTGTGAGCAAGTCAAGAGTTGTCTCATGATGAAATAAGGTTTGTTCTAGCAACACATTTAATTGTTTGGAAATTGGTCTGAAGCAGTCAGAGGCATGCGCAAGATAAATCGTGGAGAGCGAAATTCATTTTGCGCATGCCTCTGACTGCTTCAGACCAGTTTCCAAACAGTCAAATGTGTTGCTAGAACAAACCTATAGACCGCGGGCATATGACGTCACAAGACAACCGTCAATCAGCCTGCTGGACAAACAAACCGTACTTCCATAAGCAACAATGGTAATTTGATGAGATTATGATCGTAATTATGAAGAAATTACGGGTTTACCCTAATTATGGGTATACCCAATTGCAATCTATATTTATTAATCTTCCTGCCTACAAGGAAATTGTATGTGAGATGGCTGTTGAAAGTGATTATTTCAACACCTTGTCTATGGATGTCCAGAGGAGAAGCTGAAGAAAAGTAATGGATGTGATCCTTATTCATTGAAATTTGGGGATTGAAGTAATGCTGTGGAATACTTTCCTAAAGTTTCATGACATGTTGTATGACATTATAAACTATTTTGTATATAAGAGTGCATGCACAGGAGAAGACTTCAAAGGCTATAAAAGTTTGGATTCATACAATATGTTCATATCTAAATGGATTAGAGGGATTGGAGTGAAGCTTGTGAAAAGAATACTGAAAATGTACTTTAATAAATAATAATTTTGAAAGAACAGATTTAGGGTATGTTATATAAGGCTCTACGAAATTATAAACCACAACCATCTTATCATATGGTAATCCTGTATGAAAAAGGCATTTAGATGAATTATGCTTTAAACTTTCCAATGCGAATGAATAAGTCTACAGAGTTTCCCGGAGATGTTGGATTTCACGATAACAATTCTGCAACTCGAAATCAATATCTGGACTTAGGTGTCGCCAGAGTTTTGTGCATGTTCCACTTCTTCAACTGGTGAATTTATATCATTCAGAGTTTGATTTTGCTCATCAATAATATTCAAGTTTTGAACAGCTGAATTATTATTCACACAAAGAATCATTTATTTGATCCTCAACTTCATCCAAATCAACTGGAATATTTGCGATCTCATTTTTTCCACGCTACTCCCTACGATTCAATCTCTGGATGATTTGAACTGCATTGATATTTGTTTTGTAGCCAATTAATTGATACCCAGTCTATATTGTCAACATCTTTGAGTGCAGTCGGCTTGCCTAAAATGAAAAAAAAAAGTAAAAATTATATTGCCTATGTTTCCTAGATTCTTTGAAAATATCTCCTACAAAATGTTTTGAACACACCTTTGCCCATTCGAACGCATCAGAAGTTGAATCTGCTCTTCTAGTTGCCTGAATCCACAATTCACGTCTCTTTTCAGCAAGAGGATTAAAATCTTGTTTTCTATTGTCGAAAATAGAAGGGAATCGATGGAATGAAACATTATCCCTGCCGCTTTTACTTCCACATTTCACAATCGCACAAAATTGAGGCTTCATTGAAAAAAAAAAGATTTTAAAATATGACAGAAACACACACTTAGCATAGGTGAATCAGTTTGTTTGTCCAGCAGGCTGGATTGACAACTGTCATTTACTGTCGTCTGTCAGATATGCCCGCGGTGTATTGCAAAAAAGGCACTCGAAAGGAAGCAACAATTAATAACAGAGTTGAAATTGAATTTCTTTTAATTTTCAGGAACTAGTCATATATAAATTAAATATACAAAAATATTTAGTTGATCAATTATTTACATTTAAAATATTGCGACAATGAATTAAAATTACTCAATTTCAACATGAACGAAAACGAAAAAAGTTTTCACTGAGGTTATGAACCAAATGAAGTTAACATTAATATGATTGTAAACTTTATGTATGTACAACAAAAATCCTAAAATACTGAGATGTATTTTACATAATAATTGTATGAAAAACTAAAATTAAATAATTCTTGTGCATTGAACTAAAAGTAAGTTTTGTACATTTGGTTTCACATATCCTTTAGCTTAGTTCTGGACATATAACAGTTAGAAGAAAGTTTCATGCCATCTAAAATTTATTTCAACCTTAATATAACTAATAAAAGTAGCAGTCTTCAATGGGGTTAACATTAAATAACATAAGTCATCATCAACAAATTGAACACAAGTTTAGCAGAACACCAATATGGGCAATGCCAAACATAAGCATCAGTCAAGACAATTGAAAATTGAAATATCTTTCAAAGGACCGACAGGGGACTAGATACATTATAATGTATGGTCGAAGAATGAAATGACATACCACAGATAGAAGCACTCAAAATCCAAAAAAAACATTGCTTCAATAGTTCAAAAACACCAACATCTAAAATACTCTTGGCCATCGAGATGTTACGAACATACCCAAGCCTCATAATTAATGGCGAAAATACATTCTTTGAAACGACAAACTTTCCCCATGAACGTTATTTATTATTGCAAAAGGAATTGGATTTTTCTTCAGGATGAACTGGTCAGTATACAAATCATAACCCATTCGTACTCTCCAGGAGGCCTTGTGAAATTTTAATAATATACATACATGCATGCATATATACTCGAATATTTCAAGTTTTTCATGAAGATACATATGAAATTGCAAAATCTGACTATACAAAAACATTTTCTATGTAAAAAATTATTATGTAACCATTTAAGAGGTACTTTGGTTTCGTTTCAATGGCATATGCTCTAAATAATACAGGTAATAGAGGATTTTGTTTTCCAAAATTAGGCAGGAGTTATTTTATTGCATGGATAGTTGCAGTCTGGCGTACTTAACCTAAAAACACAAAATACTTACAAAAATGGCGAACGGAAGTGCCGCCATTTTGTGAAAAACCGTTTGGGCCTGTATCTCCGTAACCGTGCACTTCAGGCCCACAATTATAAGGACCTTTTTTATAGATAATTAAATTTCCTATCTTTTTTATTCAATAATTTTTTTGTAGCACTTACCGTTCACGACTTATATTATTATTACTTTTTGTTTATTCACTTTTTTACCGATATCTCTTTAAATAATTGTTTAAACAATAAATTGTTTATAATAAAACTTTCAAATCGATAAATTTTCTACAACTTTTATTCAAAACTTTTTTCTCCAAAGTTAATATTTTTGAGGTTACAACGCGTTCAATGTTGTACTACCGAGTACAAGGTTATTAAGAACGAAGTATGCATAGCGTAATGATGCGAATCCGATACATAATAAAAAAAATATGAATTTTAGATTTTTTTTGATTCAATGAATGATTAATAATTCAAGTTCTTACCTGCAAGAAATAGCGAAAACCCATTAAAATTTTTTCTTTGTATTTTCTTTTTTACAATTAAATATTACTATAATTAATTTAAAAACTACTGCCATAATTAAATACGCAAATAAAAAAATGGAATATTTATTGAAGAATATATGTGAAATTTATTTTTACAAATGAACACCAAAATGAATCATGTCTTCTCTGACTCTTTGGCGTTTCGAGGGTGGTGAAGTTTCGATGTTGGTTACATTCTCCTCTTCATATAAAGATTGTAACGCCTCTATTAATTTGTCGTTAGAATCAATTACAAATAGAACAGTTCTCCATTTAAATTAACTTTCACAATTTCTTCACAAAAATTAATTATAAGACGTACGTACAAATCTGCCACCTGTATATCGCTGCTAGATCTACCGTCGTAGCACAGACTAATATAAGCATACTGAGCATATAATAACCGCTACAAACTCTTCAGGTCTATTGAAAACCCCTCCTTAAGAAGGGTCTATGCATATACCTGGCCAAATAGTTGAATGACGTGTTCAGGCTCAGCTGGCGTTGATCTCCCAGATACAAGACGATTGAAATTAACGCGTTGTAACTTCGAAAATATTAACTTTAGAGAAAAAAGTTTTCAATAAAAGTTGTAGATTTGAAAGTTTTATTATAAACAATTTATTGTTTAAACAATTATTTAAAGAGATATCGGTGAAAAAGTGAATAAACAAAAAGTAATAATATTATAAGTCGTGAACGGAAAGTGCTACGGAAAAAATTATTGAATAAAAAAGATAGGAAATTTAATTATCTATAAAAAGGGCCTATTAATTGTGGGCCTAAAGTGCACGGTTACGGAGATACAGGCCGAAACGGTTTTTCACAAAATGGCGGCACTTCCGTTCGCCATTTTTGTAAGTATTTTGTGTTTTTAGGTTAAGTACGTCAGACTGCAACTATCTATGAAATAGAATAACTCCTGCCTAATTATGCATTATGGACACGAGTAGCTCGCTCCCTATTACCTGTACTAAAAATATTTTATTTGTCCTACGACTTCACTTTGAAAACACTAGTAGACATCAATTTTTGTAGGTCACCCAAGGGCGAATTTCGAAGATAACCGATGATGCATGAATATACAGGGTAACGCAGAATTTTCTGAACAAGCGATATCTCCGTTACTCAGAGTTGGAAAAAAATCGAAAAAAGTTCATACCCCTAAAAATTCACCCTCATCCCCAATTTTTTCGAATGGCACCATCCATTTTTTTTCGCAGAAATATAATCATTACATCATTGTTTATCTGGCGACGAACTCATTTTGAACATTTATTACTCGCTTATTGTTCTTTTGAAGTCGGTTTTGGTTGGTAGTTACACCTTTCGTTTGTAGAAAAAATGGTTTTCAGAAGACGCCTTATGAAAATGTTTCTTGTTGATATCCCTTAAGGTTTCCTCTACATATTTTTTCACTTTTCACCCTTATAGTGACTGTTATAATATAATAACCTTGTTTCACTAAAACTTCAAAACCTGGGCAATTTACCCCACAGCCCCTACAATTTCATTATCATGTAAGAATAAGTTATATCAATCTGAAGCATACAGTTTGCATACCAAACCCTGAAGGTGGAAACAGATTGAAACTATTTCATTGAAAAAAGTCCACACCTGACACCAATGTATTCGCAGACAGTATGCTTTCTGATTTCTCTTTAGAGAACTTTGTTACATTCGGTGTTCAGGCAAGTGTTCAATTTATGAAAAATAAATTCATTTCAATTCGGCTACTGGACGAAACAGTCGGTTGAATTCCCGATGAAATTGAAAAATTGTCTTTGAATGCAGGTTTTTGCTTGAGATCCAGCTTGAACTAAGCCATATTTTGGCGAGAAATTATTTAATAAGATTTGAAAACATCATATTTCCTTCACGAAATAATGTAATATATTAAGAGTTTTTCAGAATCACTTCAGCAAAAGAAAGTGGGGGTTGTGTCAACTGTCAGTAATGTGAATGTATGTTTAGCTAGCTATTTTTCATTGATTTCTGTTGATTTGTTGTTGTTTCAAGAAAAATTTGAATCGAGATTTGCTGGAGATAGCAAGTAGGTGGCAAAACTTCACTGGAAGCAATGGTGGCAACTATTAAATGTATGCATATTAGCGATTCAACGAAAGTTTATGACATAGGAGACCAAATAATGCTTGGAATTTTGAATATTTTCTAAAGAAAATTTGGCTTCGAGTCTGCACGTGACCATCATACAGGGTTCAAATTGAAGATAAAACTACAATTCATCCGCTGAAAATACTTCAACAGAAGATCATTCATACTTAATGTAACATGCAAAGAAGCCAAAGGCACTGAATTACTATTCATGCTACTACTACACCTGGCTATTTCCAAACTCTCGAACACAGAGAACAAAGGGGCTTGTTCTCATATCGATTTATAATTGATTTAAAATTGCTTTACTTATCATGTAATTTTCATCGAAGCAGTGGTTGATCGATACATTTTTTTTGATACCTTCAAAAGTCAGGAAACAGTGCGGTGTAGTGGTAGTTACGGAGGCCATATTTCAGTCCGCTCTTTAGTTCAATTTCAAATTATCACTAAGGTACTTCCGATAGGAGTGGCTTATTTAACCTAAAGGGCCGAAAGAAAGTAATGGAATAAGATCAGGTAGCTCCTAATATCATGTAGGTAAGAACCCCTAATATTCAAATCATCTGAAATCCAAAAAAGTAAAACCGTTCTATTCCACATTTATGAAAAATATACTATTTCATAGTATTATTTTGAACCGGATAGGTTGAAAAAGGCATTGAAGGAATTTCAGTGAAGGAAGTGTTGAAAAATGTTTTTCGGTGGCCTAAAAAAATAATAGTCGACGAATTTTGGTCGAAAAATAATATTTCTATGAAATATTGAATGTCGGGTCAGAGGTATGGACCAAATTCAAATTCCCCCCTCAACAAATTTAAACCCAACCAATATGCTCCATAGCAGCGAACTGAGCTTCAATGAAATATCATTCTGGTGAGATTTTTCTACCAACTTCTCCCTATTTTCGCTTCATGGTAAAAATCGCATATAAATGCTATTTATTCGAGTAAAGTTTCATAGGCTTGTGATTCGTGCCCGTCGCGCCATATAGGCAGGAGAATAGCTGTTTTATTTTGACTGTTCCTTTGTGTATGAATCGAACTTTTTGAATAATTTAATATATACCTATCTATAAAGACGGTTTGTAAACCTTCTTGATTTTCTTCTCTCATAATAATTTTGTTATTACTATTTTTTTTTTCTGAGAAGAAAAGCCAGAAAATAGTCCCCCAAACTTCATTCTCCCCACAAAATAATCAATTTCCTAATTACTGGAAGTATATGCTCCATAGCAGCGAACACAGAGGTGTTCTTCAAATGCTACTATCCCCTTAAAAAAAAATTCTTCCGGAAATTCTTATGATATCAAAGATACTTTGGTCTCGGTGAGATAAGGGTATAAGCAATTACTGACGCCAAGATGTTAGAAAAACGTCATATTATAATTCGCGAATTCAATTGGTGTCAGGTATGGGATGTATACGCGACCGCAGATTCTTATCTACGCCGCTTCCAATCAAATGATTTCTATCGCGCTGAATTCGTGACTAAGTCTGCCAGAAACGTTCGGGATACAATTGATACAAATGATTTCTATCGCGCTGAATTCGTGACTAAGTCTGCCAGAAACGTTCGGGATACAATTCAGTTCGAGAACGTCCTTTTCAAGTTCTCAAAAGCCCAGACCGACAATAACACTTGATTCTGCCCTAGTGTGTACGTACTTCAACCAAAAATGACAATATTTCTTCTAACGACCTTTGTTCTAATCATATGCCGAGGAGTTGTCGTGATAGTGACTCTTATTACTTTTGATGCAACGCTGTTTAATGAACGTGCACCTGCCCAAAGATGGCGTGCTGCCTCCTTCTACGTCGCGGTTCATCTCCTTTTCTGTCGGCGATCCCAAGGTCAAGCTCGACAGACTGGACGACAGGTTCATATTCGAACTCACACTCAGCATCGAAGGGTACTGTGTTAACCCCCCGTTTTCTGTCTCGTGCTCTTCAGTTGGAAGACAAGTCACCACCATCGCCTCCAGACAATTAACGAACAACTCGCTGCTCTCGGCCATATTGTTATACTGAAAAAAAAACATGTCGATTTTTAATTATGACAAAAAACTATTGTTTTATCGCCAATGAGTTTTACGAGGGTTGACATTAATTGATACTATATGATAATTATTCAGTAATTTTTATTACCTTATTGAATGGACCTGCAAACCTCCACAGCCCGCCAAAACCGCAACTCTGCAAATAATGCAGTTGCTGCTGGCCTGTATCTTCGCAAGCAATCATATTTTGAATAATATTCCTAACGGCACCTAGTATTTCTTCGTCATGACATGACGTCAAAACATTATTTATTTTCATGTCTAATAAATTATATCTGAAACAAATAATAACACTCGAGTAAACTCACATCTGACAGTTCTACATCAAGATGATCTCTGAAAAAAGATGATTTACTCACATCACTGGAAAAACCTTGGGAAAAACCACTGCTCCTTCAGCAAGATACTGATATAAGGTCCTAGTTTCCCCCTCGTCAGTACTATATTTGACTAAAGTTGCTAAAGTAGTCAATACTAAAGCTTGTGTCGAGAAGTCTGTTAGTACCTCAGGATCAAGGAGAACATTGTTTTCATTGCTGACAGAAACCCTAGTACTGCGACCCTGAAATTTGTAAAAAACACCTCTATATTCAACACGTCAAGCGTTAAGTAATTCATTTTACATGTCGGAATGAAGAAAAACTCAAACACTGCTATTGTCTTGATTCCTACGTGAGATGAACACACATATGTCGAAAGTTTTTGAATAATGAAGATGATATAGGAAGAACAATGGTTTCGTTCCCCCTGAAAGTTTCGATCATCCTTGCACCCTAAAATATTTTCTTTTTCGAAACATTATCAACTCCTGAACTTACATGCCTTCCCTTTATCTACGAGCTTGTTTTCAACATTAATTAATTTTTCTCACCTTTGGGGAACACACATAATCAATGAAATGCAAATCAGAAGTAAAAATGATATTAAACGACTTCTCTAAGGATGGCTCAATCCGTTCTATGCCCAAACGTCAGGTATTGCGCCTAGTATTTTATAGCAATATTGTCACTAGCACAATGACAAAATATTCTGCGCCACAACAGTAGTTTTGAAAATACGAGCGAATTTTATTTAGTTGAATATACATAGTTGTAAAAACTACTACCATTTTTATCCATCCAAACATTCAAAACTTTTCGACACACTACTAACTAAAAAAACTTTTACCTGGTGTGGTGCTGTGGGCTGTTTATGACTAGACTGTGCCAAAGCCGTCTGATCCAGTAGCTCCCAAGATTTCTGTCTTCTAGTTACGTTAGCGGACGTGCTAGTAGTTGAGGTAGTTCCATGCTGTATAGCGTTGGGATGTAAAACATTATCGATAATGAACTCTTGTGATATGGAATCGACCATACGAGGTAAAGAATGTTTTATGTGACACCTACTCTTCACTTCCTCAGAAAACCCAACCAGCGCTGCCAAAATACATACAACAAAGTTAGGCAGAAGCAGATAGTAGGGTTAGATACATGACTGGTAACATAAAGGCGATTCAAATGGTACTGCATAGCATTTACAAATTCGAAAAACATATGAAGCAAAGAGAAACACAGATTTCGATATACACGTACGGTATCTTTTTCCAGCACTATTCTTGAATTATTGACATGTGACGTTTCAGTGTATACAGTGTTTTTCTTTAATCTCCCCCCCCCCTCTTTAATTTTTTGAACGGGTTGACTCAAAAAATTGAAACTTGAGGTGATGAAATTGATGCATGAATACTATATTTTGGGGTGAAATTAGCAGATGAAAATTTCAAGATGGCGACTGGGCGCCACCTGGAAAAAAAAATTGATGGATAGGAATGGATTTGATACATCATTTTGAAGCTCCTGACGAAAACTTCACAACCCTAGAATATGAAGTCAATATCTTCATCCACTACAGAATATCGAAACATTTAATAATTGTCTGAATACATCGAGGTTTAACTTCATACTTTGAGGAAATAAGTTGAGTTCCCTTCAGAAGATGCTCGAAATGGCTGCCTTAAACGTCTTGACATAAGAACAGCTTATTCGATATTTCACGTCGAACATTTTAGAACACAGCAACGTCGTATTTCTACAAATTCTCTGCCGTATATTCAGTATTTAAGCAGGTGCAGTTTCGTACACCTTTTACTTCAAATAGCCCCATAAAAAGTCTAAAGGTGTCAATTCTGGCCACTCCAACGACTATGGGAAGTATTATCCAAATAGTTTCTTACTTGTCTGGAGTAATATGGTGGTGCTCCATCTTGTTGGAATAATAATAATATCCATATCGCATCCATTAGTATTCACTTTGACGATTTCGGTGATTAGAGAATCAACAGTAGTTTCCAGCATATTCAACTACAGTTCCCCCTATTGAATTTTGTTCAATTGACAGTTTTGGAGTTAACGTGGTACTTGTAAAATCGACTAAATTAATAATAATAATAACAATTTATTCACAATTTTAAAATAAATAATATGTGAATAAATATTCAAACCTTACGAAGTTACTGCACTTGTTGTAAGGATTAGATATTTTATTGAATAATTATTATGGATTAAAAATAAATGATTTAAAAATATAATAACATTTGAACAATAAATGAAAATGACAGTATAATCAGCACACTGGCAGTCACATGGAAAATTTCAATTCTATAAGATTCTGGAAAAATAATCTGCGAGTTTCAAGAATCCATTTTTTCACCAGTTTTTTATAAGAATATTTTGATTTTGTTAATTTAATCGAATTTGGTAATTTATCGTAAATAAATGATGCTAAATATAAAAAGTTTTTTTGTGATTTGGCTTTGGAAATTTTATTTTAAGCAGTAATTTTGTTTTTATTTCGTGTATTATATAAATGTTTATTATACTTACAGCAGTTTTTATGATAAAATATGTAAGTTATTATATTAAGACAAAATAATTGTCTGATAATTGGAGGAATATCGAATATTGTTTACCATACATGATTTTTAAGAACCATTTTTGTAAATTTTCCAAATTAACTCCCCCCCATGACAGTATATCATAATTTATTTGAGATTGAAATAAAGAAAAATAAATCATATCCATGTGTTTTTTACTAAGAATATTATGAAGAAATTTGAATTTTGGCAATAGAGGGCATAATTTTTGTATTAGATAAACAATTTGGAAATTCCATTTTAAATGCCTGTCTATCATGATGCCTAAATATTTGATATGGTCGACTTCTTTTATATATGAGTCATTAATTTTAATAGGTCCAAGATAAGGTAGATAATTTTTATAAGAAGTAAAGGGGAGATAATGTGATTTCTCGAAATTGAGAGTCAGTAAGTTATTGTCGAACCATTTTTTTATATTTTCAAAGTCATTTTGTAGGAGTATTTTGAGAGATTGCCATGTATTTGATATATAGATTGAAATAGTATCATCTGCAGAACTGTGTATGGAACCTCTTGTTTTTACATAAAAAATGTCATTCAGGAATATGTTAAATAACACAGGACCTAGAACTGTTCCTTGTGGAACTCCATACTTCAAATTTTTTTCTGAACTAATATAGTCACCTATCTTGACACATAGTTTTCGATTTTCTAGATAACTTTTTATCAATTTATAACTCAATCCACGAAATCCAATTTTTTCTAATTTTTGTAGTAATAACTCATGACTCACTGAATGAAAATATTTGAACTGAACAATGATGTTCGATGTCATAATGACATTTTTGTCTTTTTTATGAACAAAAAATAACCCATCAAACCTTATTGGGTTGTTGGGATTGCCACATGGCAGGAAAAAACAAAAATTTCTAGAAATATTGATATTAATGTGTTTGTATTCAGGTAATTATCAAATGTCTCGCCATTTTGTAGTAGGTGAAGACATTGACTTCATATTCTAGGGTTGTAAAGTATTCGCCAGGACCTTCAAAATGATGTATCACAAGACCACCCTATCCATTTTTTTTTACCAGGTGGCGCCCAATCGCCATCTTGAAATTTTCATCTGTCAATTTTACTCCAAAATATAGTATTTATGCATCAATTTTATTATCACAACAAGTTTCAATTTTTTTAGTTGACCCGTTCAAAAAGCACTGTGTACGTGGTTAATTTGCAATTACTCATACAAATTTTAGGCGAAAAAACGCTGACAAGAGTGTGAAAATTCAAAAGTAATGTTTTGTTCATTCGTCATGAGGGCGGATTCACAGACAAAAGGTATAGAGGAGATAGAGTTTTTGTTTGGAACAAAAATATGTTATAATGGGAGAAAATATCTAGTCATGAATCATCAGCTATAACTTTACAATTTCTGTTTAACGACTTGTATTTACTCACTCGTCTCTTGCTATGAAACTTGAAAGAACAACGGTACAATGATATATTAGCTGCAAACACTCGTTTTGAAAACAAGAAGTGGTTATCACCACTCAAGAATATTAAATTGGTAATTTGCGGATTCCTATATAAGCCATTCAACGGAGCTCCAGTATTCTCAAAAGCATTCTTAACATCTCTGTTTCTCTGATTGAAAGACTAGAGAGTGACCGGAAGAGCAGTTGATATGAAGACAATTTCCGGTATATAATCCAACTACGCACCTGTGAGATAGGCAACGCTATCTGGTGTTACTTCAAACTTATCCCTCTTGTGGGATTTTGCGACAATAGTCAACAGCATAGTCAAAATCCGAACAGTCCTGGACACCGTTGTAGGAGTGGGATGTCGATATCCCTTGAGCAAATGTCCTACCAAAGCAAAATGAAAATTTGATTTGAAGCTTAAGCCTACTGCATGATCCAACTGTTTGAAATGCCACTCTAACGGTTCTCTAGTTTGCATCAACACAGATGCGAGAGGCTGCAAAAAAAGTTTCAGTGCTTCATTATTTTGTTGTCCAAACCAATGACATCTGTCAAAAAAACTACACACAATATAGTGTACATATACATGAGTTTCGAAATAAAAATATGGATGAAATCAAAATACATATGAAAAATATTGGAAACATCATGGAAATAAATGAAAAATATTTCTCAAAACTGTAGAGGTAGTTTCTAACCAGAAGATTCTCGACATACCTCTTACATTGCTCGACGTCGACAACAAATTCAAGATATTACGTAGAAAAATTAACTTCATCTATCAACTTTATCACCCAATGGGTTGAGAATATACAATCACTCACTAGAGAATATTTAATCAACGAGAATATTGACTACCTCAGAAAAAACCTAAAAAGTTTATTGATAAGCAGACCTTATTATATTTTGCAGGAATTTCACGATTATTAATATATATTTAGCTTGATGCTTTGTCAACAAGATTTCATCTTCAGACAGTGAAGTATATTTATTATTATTATTATTACATCGGAATATGTCGGACAGAATAGATGCTGTTCTACTTACCTTTTCGTCAAACATTCCTTGCGAGTCCAACGTGTGTAAATTCTGTTCCAGCAACGCCAAACCGGAGGCATACAACGACGTTTCGTCCAGTTGCAAAACCGAAGTGGCTACCCAAAAAAGAGCCTTATGTATGGGCGATTCTGACCGCAACAGTGGTTGTAGCCTCGTCAGACACATTACCAAAGCTTCAATCAGCACTATATCAGTAAAGCTTTCCAGAGCTTTGACGAGAATCTTCAACAGCTGCGTCATATCATAATCCGTAACAGTTTTGCTGATACACCCGAAAACGATGAGCGCTCTAGGCTGCAACGCCGGGTTGAAGCAGAAAGCGAAACTCTTCGCTAAGGAAGTCCAGCTAGTCAACCAGTCACAATCCGGGATGTCCCTCATGCAAGCCTCCATTATTTCCAGCAGAGCGTCTGTTATAACCTCCAAAGAAGTAAGCGACAGACGTTCCCTGTCCTGGCTAGCGACCCCAGAAAAACTCCTCTCGTTTCCGTACCATTTTTCATTGGGATGCCTGTAGCTGGATCTGAAAGCAGTCACTGCTGCCGATTTCACTTTGCTTATGCCGAAAAGCAAGTAGAATTTCGGCAGAGAGAACTCGTCCAACGACAACCTCAACAACCTCTGAGTTTCTTCTGAAAATGTGGGTTTCGTGCAAGTACAGAGAGAGTGAATTATGTTTATGACTAAACCGTGAGTGGAGGCCCTCATACTGAGAGATCCGGAGTACACCAGGAATGTCACTGTGTGAAATAAATAAGGCAGGTGTTTCACTACGTCTAAGCTGTTGTTGAAGGACAACATAAGGAGATATCTTGCTAGTATGGCTATGTCGTCCCACATCATGTGCTGTTCTAACAGAGGTGTCGGTGATTGGCATGTTTTATCAACGACCTGAAAGATAATTTTGATTATAAAGATGGGATGTTTTCCAGTAGGGAGGGTTGATCATTTCTAATAAACCAAGAGATGTTTGAAAAATATTTGGTATAGAGAGATAAGACTTTTTCTAGAAATCAATTACTCGTAACACAAAACTATTATATTCAATACAAAATAAAAGAAATTGCTAGTGCACATAAAAACGCAAAATTCAGATTGATGAGGATATGCATCAACCCAGTTTCATAATTGTTCATTGGAGATCTTGATTTCTGTGATTGATGTGAAGATTATCGAAGCCACTTGTAACAATTATGTAAACCGACATTATTGTGACAGTGATAGTGTTGACAAATATAAAAACAGGCAATCACTTTGCTCCCTCTTTGAATATCATCTTTCGAAATGAAAAACTTGATACGATTTTTCGAAATTGCAAGTTCAAGGGTGGATTTAATGAATTTTATTCAAGATAGATTTCAAATTGAATTTCGATATTTCCTGCAATATTTGCTTTGGCTTCATTGAAATTCACACAATCATCTACTGAATATTTAGAGCTGAACTCCCAGCTCACCACTAGTGATTTAGTTTAATAGGACTAGCGTTGGACACTCGGTTGGACCAAACACAATGGTTGTGGGTTCATACAGCAGGTAAGATAAAAAAAAAAAATAACATCAGAGACCTGTTTATAAACAATGAAAAGAATAAGTAAAAAATCAGAATGAACCAATGAAATTAGAGCTTTTTTGAAGTTCATATCCACTGTCAACTTGAGTCTTCAGTTTATTATGCTCCTAAAAAAATTTAAAAGTTCAGGAAAGCTAGGAACGATAGAGATAGAACATTATATTTACTGTAAATAAAGAGTAGATCCGAAAAAAACTGCACATGCGCACTATTAATTTTCAATTAAAATAAATTGAGAGTGAAAAGTGAGTTAACTCTTATTTCTAATATTATTCCAATATGTGTATCATTTCATCTGATTAGTTGCAAAAACACACAGTGATACTATAGTTTAAAAAGTGAATTATTTCTGCTACTTCATGCTAAGAAGTGTACAACTCTTCAGATAGCATGCATGCCTAATTACCCTGCACAATCGTCCGATGATCTTTTTGGCTACCAATGGAACATTTGCAGATGCCAAAGCTACAGCAGTGTCCGCCATTATTTCCACCATTGGAGAACCAAGTCCGGAACTAACAGATCTATGTATGAAATTATCCAGCACCATATCGATGAGTTCAGGGACTTGTCCAATGGACCCCCATATTTTTGCTTGAATTGAAGGATACATCTGCACTTCTTCTATCGTTAAGAGTATTAGTTTTTCTATTATACCAGATACCTGTTTTTGCCTCTTATTTTCTTCGGCTGATTTACAAAATCTGAAATCAAGTAAATTGAGATAACTTGTTACTAAAATTGTATTTTATGGATATCTTTTCAAATATTCAACTACCTGAACATCAAACCAAAAACATTTGCTAGGAGCAACCCAATTGGTATCTTCAGGAATTTTTATGATAAATACAAGGTAAGATAATTGAGTTATAATATAATAATATAATTGAGGTGGATTTATGCTTTATTTCATTTCAGCTTTACGAAATCCAGCTCAACGAAGTGAAGTCGTAATTTCCTTCTGCGCGTGCGCAAATTACAGAACGATTGACAAAAACACTATAACTTTCAGACCCACCAATGGAAGAGGCTGATTTCAAAACACCGCCTTTCATCCAATCACATTTATGATTAATGCGCATATACAGTTTCTGAAGTGCTGCATTAAAATCTAATATTCTATTGACGGAAATGACAAAAATGAAATGATAGTGGAAGTTGAAGTTTAAATTACTGTTGCTTGAATCCACCTTTAAAAACCTTATAAACATAACCTTTCAAATATTACGTTTTACAAAATAGGGGTAGCTTCTTCTTGTACTATCAGTGACCGTCCTATACAGATATTATCCAAACAAATACTACTAAAACATAGAAAGTTTCATTTCTCATCTTTCATGGTGATCCAAACCACATAGTAACTCAATTTAATTACTTATGTAGAGGTTGAAAACATAATGAAGAGGTACATGTAATACATTTTGGTTTCGTTGTAATGCATGCGTTTGGCATATCATTAATACTCCACAAATCTCATGAGGATTGCAATGATGAAGGCGATGTTTCGATTGATCACTGAAATGTTGGCGTCGTTTTGAAAAATAAAAATGGACTGGCCCTGACAAGCGACAGTGCAATAGATGCTTTAGAAAATGGCATATGAGGAAGTGTGTTTTTGAAAACTGATGGAGGCTTTGGTTGTTGAAGAGGTTTGGGGTTCTGGTGGAAAGAGTACCTAATTTTTTTGAATGTTCAATATAGAGATGGTGTCTGGTAGATTTATCATAATAATAATCTTTATTAATCCCAAGAAACTGAGTTTATAACAGGGATAAAAATCAATAGTAATCAACTAAATTATTTGGTTACAAAATGAAACAGTGTACAACACAAATTAATAATAACATTGTGAGAATACAAAATGAAAGTTGTAATTAAATAAATATATGGAGATCAGAATTTCAACTAGAGAGCAGAAATTTTTTCAGTTCAGATTTGAATTTTGTTGTTTTCGGAAGCATTTTCAGTCTATCTGGAAGATTATTGTATATTTTAACACCAAAATTATATACTGATTTCTCTCCAAATATAGAACGATAAGGTTCAACAATTAATTGTTTGGTTTGTATGGTATTATGATTATGGATTATATTAATTTCACTAAAGTTTATAGTTGAATGTTTGATTTTTTTTTCTAACTGAATGTATAAAACAACAAATTTTTAATTGAAAAGCAGATGAAATATTCAAAAGACCATGCAGTTTATACAAATTTGAGGTTGGTTCAAGATATGGTAATTTGAATATACACTTTATAATTTTATTTTGTAGTCTTTCGAGAGGATTCAATATCGATGTATTGGCTGTTCCCCAAATTGAAATCAAATAATGGAGATTTGAATATATCAAACAGAAATAGATACACCTTAGATATTTTTCAGGAAGGAACTACTGTTTGATTCTAAATAATATTCCTTGAAGTGGTCTGACTTTTTTTTCAAAATTTCTATATGGGTATTCTACATAGTCTCTCGTCAAAGTACAGCCCTAAGAATTTTGTTGTTAGGCAATATTTAATAATTTTGGTTTCGAAAGCCAAATTCACTCTATTTGTGGTTCTATTTCTGGTTATCAACATTACTGAGGATTTGTCATAATTGAAACTCAATTTGTGATAATTTAGCCAAGATGACATAGATTTCAAGTCATCAATCATGCCATCATATATTTCTTTGGTGTTACTAGAAAAATAAAGTAGTGTTGTATCATCCGCGTATTATTTGATATTTCCTTTCAATAATAATTTTGAAGCAGAATTAATATAGATCAAAAATAAAACTGGACTCAAAATGCAGCCTTGCAAAACTCCACAAGTGATAGTCTTTAGTGAGCTGGGTTTTTTGCCAAGGTGAACAACTTGTTTTCTATTAGACAGATAATTTTTGAACCATTTATGAATGATCCCTCGAATACCAATGCTTTCCAATTTTTTTAATAAAATTTTGTGGTCAACTGTGTCGAATGCCTTTCGCAAATCAAGAGATAATAGTCCTCATTTTATGTCGCTATCCAGTTGTTGTTGAATATCAGAAATGACATCCATTACTGCAGACTCAGTATCACTCCGTTGGTGTCTACACGTTAGCGGGGATTTAGACACTTCGTGAATTCCAACCCGAAAGTAGGTTAGAATCAAGCATATTTTCGAATGATTTCGAATAAATATATATTACTATTATTCAAAACCGATTCCACTAAGGTCTTTCAGTTTGAAAAAAAATGTTTTTCATGCCTTGATAAAATTTTGATGAAGATTATTTTCAATCAGGTTTTCAGCACTTTCACAATAACCAGCTTTGTCTAAAATAATAACTTTCTCACTCATGCCCGTTTTCAGTTTGATGTTCGGATGAATTCACTGCAGAAAAAGATTTCAGTGTCATATTCCTACCTAACAAGATTTGGCAACCACGGAGTCATATATTCCAAACACAAATGCTTCAGTTCGATACTAGATACCCTGAATCCTTGTATACATTCCTCCAAAAACTCTAACGTTAGATGCGGCTCATTCGTTGCCAATTTCTCCGACACAGATTTAATAAATATCGTGTTGTTCGAGGGAATGCACAGCCCTTGCGTTTCTAATAGTTGCCCTTCGATTTTCAAATCGAAAGTTGCGGTCAGAGCACATAGCTGGTTGTAAGCTGCAGTCCGCAGATTCGGATCAGAAGAACCTAAATTTAACAAAGCCATATTCAGTAGGGTGCCGGGTACGTCCTTTGGTCGGATTTTTTGGTGGACAGTCACAGAGTCCTGAAAAAGCAAGAGCATAAAAAAGAATCATCAAATGGGGCAGCTGGAGAAATCTACCTAACGCAGGGGTGCCACCAAAGATGTGTAGGGGATTTTTGATTTCCACTCGTAATACCACTAGTGCTTGAATTATTTCCGGACATTTTTTTCCGAGTTCACGAATATTCTTGAAATATTCGTGAGCAAGAGAAAATTTTCAAGGATAATTCAAGTGCGTGTGGTATTTAGGAAATTCCACACCATATTGAACTCCAACAAATCATTTGAGATTCATGTTTTATCCTTT
The DNA here is from genome assembly GCA_032362365.1 of Zygogramma bicolorata. NCBI lineage: Eukaryota > Metazoa > Arthropoda > Insecta > Coleoptera > Chrysomelidae > Zygogramma > Zygogramma bicolorata. The sequence continues at coordinate 56,402 of JAVJAQ010004159.1, read as the reverse complement.
GAAAGTACATCGAGATAGGCTTTGGATTACGTTTCAGATTTAACAATTGAATCGAAAATGACTATTTCTGTCACATTTGATTCAGTTTATTGTGTGAGCTTTAAACAAAATGGTCGATTCGGTCAAGAAAATAAGTTATTCATTGCACCGACTTCAGTTGATAGTGAAGTGTCCGTGGCGCGTAAATAAAGATACGGATGAATATTGTATTTTCGCTCACGCTAAATTGCTCTTGTGCCCAATTTGAAGGTTAAATTTTGTTTACTTCTTTTCAAAGTGGGTAAGTGACATGTTATATCAAACAAAATATTCTCTGCTCATGTCGAAAAATTTCCACTATAATTCGCGGTAATTATCCGTTAAGCGGGCTCCATCGTGAAATTAAAAAATTTTTGGTGAAACTTACGTATTTCGGCCTCCTGAAAAAAAAAATTCTAATAGAGTTTTTGGGGCTCGCAACTAGTTTCGGAAATACGGCCCCCCAAAGACAGGAAATCGGGGTTTCACGCCTGTTTGTTTCTCAGCCAATTCCGCTCGAAATTCCTCCTTCTTTCTATCAGCACAATATACTCATTCTATATATCCTTCTTCATCACTTTGCAACAGAATTATGAGCATTTTTTCGCGATGCACGTTCTACTGTTTTGCTAACCTCGAATTTCTATGACAATTTACCTTTTAGAGTTTTGTAGTGAAAAATGGAAAAATGCTTATAATTCTGTTGGAAAGTGATGAAGAAGGTGGTATAGAACGTGTATATTGTGCTGATAGAAAGAAGGACGAATTTCGAGCGGAATTGGCTGAATAAACAAACATAAATGTCAACCCTGAAAACCCTGTTTTCCTGTCTTTGGGGGGCCATATCTCCGAAACTAGTTGCGAGCCCCAAAAACTTTACTAGAATTTTTTGTTCAGGAGGCCGAACGAGGGAGAGAGAAAATATGCTTTTTTTGGTGGGTACGCGACTAGTTTCAGTGGAAGGAGCAGTCGAAAAAGGAAAGTCGTGCCAGCACGGCATTTTGTAATAGACGATATTTTTCATTAAATCTACCTGAGAATCATATATTGTTAAAAAACATTTTTTTTCCACAAAAAATACTCAAATATTGTCACAAAACAAGCGTTATTCACCCTATTGTTGGAGGAAAATAAAAAAAAATGGGCGATTTCTAAAGAACTCACGAGAGAACTAAACAAGCATGTAAATATAGTCTTTTCAGGTAGGTACGTTTATTGAAAAAAAAACTTTACTGCCAGTCAAACCGAAATAAATATTGGAATATTTTCTTCTTCGTGTCCGACTCAAAAATTAGATTGTTCAAAGTATCTTTGAAAAAATACAAAGTTCAACAAGTTTTATATTCAAGTATACCAGTGACATAGATTTATAGTACACTCACGTTTTAACTATTTTATAGATTTTTTAAACGTCCGGTTTTTCCGGACACCATATCGAGATTTAATTTTCAAATGGAACGCTCAGTATATTATTACATTAGTGAGAACAACATGATATTCTGGATCCAATAATACCACCTCAAATTACACATAGTTGGTATCTGAACGACGGATTGGAAAACATGACTCTGTTATGTGGCCTGCAAGATCACCAGATTTAACAACCTTTGGACATTTTCATTTGGAGTCACTATTTCTACCGAGATTTCTACGCAATTTCCTCAACAATCTGCAAGGACCTAAAACTACGAGTAGGAAAAACCATCCAGGAGAAATGAGTAATTAACGCAATGATTCAAAATCATTTCGTGGAATGAGACTCAGTTTTTCTTCAAATATTCGTTACGAACCGAAACGATTTTTTGAAATAAACAAATTTCATGACAAAATGTATCTCGTCAAATTTTTTTGTTGACGTAATGAATATCCATCATTTTATTGAGGAAAGATGAAAAAAATTCGATTTAATTAGGAGTTCGTGAAAACAAACAAGAATTTTGAAGAAATTAGTCGGGTATTACAGGCATTACCAGGGAATTTCTGGGGAATTTGAGGTTTTATGGGGGAATTACATAGGCATTAGATGTATTACACGGGAATTTCTGGGGTATTACAGGCATTACAAGGGAATTAGAGGCATAACTCCGGCATTAGAGGCATTGTTTGAGGAATTAGAGGTATTACTTTTGGTCTTCAGGGAATTAGTGTACAACGTTTCTCCTGCGGTTTACCCCTCGAGGCCGAAATACGTAAGTTCCACCTAAAATTTTTTAATTTCACGATGGAGCTCGCTTAACGGATAATTACCGAATAATCATATCAATTGAATTTCAATAAACTTTAGGAAAACTAAGGTAATTATAAGAGTATTTGCCATGTTTTCAAAATGCGAAATTTTCCGTAATTACAAGAGCAGTGGGACCCCTGCGAATTTAACATACTTACAGGTTGGCTGAGTTCCCAACGGTTCCTTATATGTACAATAGCTTGCACAATATTATCACAGTCGTTATGAATAAAACTAAGAGGCCCACCTTCATTGGCTATAGTCAACGTAAACTGATTATCATCTACTAGGCACACTTCCTCTATTTCAGAAGCGTAATAAATATCATTGAGGAATACTCCATGAGACAAAACTTTGGTCTTTTCTGCCGAAGTGATTTGTACGGCCGTCGGGCCGACTTTTATCGACACTTTCGTGTCTTTGTGCGATAATTTCAAAGCGTTCGCGAACACTTTCAAGTCCTCTTCGAGGCTTAGAGTTGCTCCGGGCAATTTTTGTTGATCGAGGTCAATGAACTCGCTGAGTTTCGCTGGCGAATCCACAAACGCGATCTTCCTATTCCCCTGAAAAATATTGAAGATCAATCATATACTTGAAAAATATGGTGCCACCACTTATACGTGTAAAAGTATGGGATAAACTTGACGAAAAAGGATTGCTTCATCTCTGATATAATCAGGTTTTGAATTGCACTGCCAGAGGGCGCTGTATACTTATAAATGTGGAATGCGTTATTTCATTGGCTAGTTGAAATAGATATCTGCCTGATGTCAAAGTTACGCAAAATTCATCGGCGAATCAACCGATTGAATTGGTCGAAACATTTTTTGATGAAATTCAAAACTAGCCCTATGTCACAAAACATACAATTAATTCATGCTGTCAACGTCAAATTTCGCCACCAATGAAACGAAAGTTTTTCATCGATATATTTCAAAATAGTAATCCGATTTTTGTTTGACAGGTTGTTATCAAGTATTCAGTTCAAAAAGATTCAATGGTGGAGTATTTTTTCAGTGACGGTTAAAATCCTGTTTTGGGATTGAATATTATTGATGTGTTCTCCCGTTTACACTTCAAAAGGATGCACACGATACTACATAGGCGCCGGAACTTCAAAATTACTATGGGGGCTCGGTCTCCAAAAACAAACATATAAGAAAAATATAAATATAATATAAGTGAATTATAACATCATACATTCAGGTGATGTTCACATACATGGAAAAAAAACACAAAGTGAATACTGATCCAAAACGACCCAAGTACAACATGTTTAAAATAATAAAAATTATTTCCAAACTCTTCGGTGAACTATTCAAAAAACAAAAAAAACTAATAATAATCACAGCCAGGTTCAAACCTTAAATTCCAAATAGCGAGTCTGAGTACTACAATAGAAACAAATAACCAATTTATATATGAACAATATAATATATATGTAACAAATAGGATCAAAATAATAATTTTACTCATGTTAGAAGGTCTTCCATCCCTGGTTATTTTTAAAACGAAACTATTTGCTATCTCGTGATTTCTAACTTCTTCAAAAATAATCTCTGTAGAAACTCAAAATAGCACAATCGTTCAGTCTTTGCTGTGTCATCGTGGACCGTAAATACGTTTTTGATTTGATATATCAGATATCACATCTTTTTATTTTTGGTAATACTTCGGTCGCTAAGCACCTTTTTTTTTGTTTTTTGTGGAACTCACGTGATTCGGTCTCCTCTACAAAAAACCTAAATGAAATTATCGGCGGTCTCTTATATTTTCGGAGATACAGGGCCTTTTTGGTGTAAAACTTCACAATCTTCCACATCAAATTTCTGTTGTTTGATTTCACAAAATTCCTCCTTCTTCTGATCAAACACCACACACTCTCTTATTTACTCGTTTTCAACATTTTTAAGCAGAAAAAAACATTAGTTTTCCAAGAAATGCAATTATTTTCAAACTATAACCAATTTGTTGTGATGTCATAGTGCAATGACAGTCAAAAGTGATGTATTTGCAGTGTTGCCGCTCTCATTGTTATTGTTGAGAACTGAATGCATTAATGTTGACTTTTGGAGAAAGTTGGATTTTTTGAAAAAATGTTTTTTTCTGCTTAAAAATGTTGAAAACGAGTAAATAAGAGAGTGTGTGGTGTTTGATCAGAAGAAAGAGGAATTTTGTGTGCTCAAACAATAGAAATTTGAAGTGAAAAATTGTGAAGTTTTACACCAAAAAGGCCCTGTATCTCCGAAAATATAAGGGACCGCCGATAATTTCATTTAGGTTTTTTGTAGAGGAGACCGAATTACGTAAGTTCCACAAAAAAAAAATCAAAAAAAGGTGCTCATAGCGACCGAAGTATTACCTTATTTTTTATTACAAAATATACGATATACGTATACGGCTTTGAGTAACAAACTCCGGCGGTTTTGTCACTTACACTGTTGCCAGCGTGATAATAAAAATCTTTATAACCCGACACCAATGAGACCGATACATAATTTGTTCTAAACGAAACATTTTTGCTATGAGAGCATGGTAACAGATTCGAAAACCAGAACTTCACTATGGGGGCTCCGCCCGCATAGCCAATTCTCTATGGGGGCCCAAGCCCCCATGGTTCCGGCGCCCCTGCACGATACCCACGTGTTACAGATATTCACTTGACTTAGGTTTATGAAATTTGCGTAAACACATATCTTGTTCTGTAATGGTTTTATTGTTGTGCGTGAAGTAATAATCCTGTCAGAGGTAAGCCAATAATACTGTCAGTATAGAGATTTGTTCGTTATTTGAAGCTCATCATCACCTATCGTCAAAACATTCAACCTCACCACTCTAATTTCTCCCGAGAAGTTTCAGCTAGACCAAACATTTCAGTGTAATTTCAAACAATATATCTGAACTTGGCAGTGAAATTATTTCAAATTTTTCATTGAGTAAACGAGGAACGAAACTCTGGACAACCGGTTTATACAAAAAAATGGTTTGTTCATCACTTAAAAATTTCGGCACCAACAATACCAAACGTATTTCCTAGGTTTTGACGTTCATTTTGTTAGTTAGCACCATTTAATTTGGAGAAACAAGGTTCTGTACATTAGTAGCATTTGTCTTCACTTACCTTCATGGGAGCAAAAAGTCTTTCATGGAACTTTGTATACTCCCTAACCCAACTGTTACAGTTGTAAATATAAATCCCACTTATATTCTGGCAAGCAACTTCAGGTACAACACAGAACCACTTTTGGAGATATTCCGTTCTGAATCTATTCTCAGCACAAGTATGGGTAAAATCGATAACCAACTCGTAGGGAGCATGATAGAACGGTTTTAGCGTCAACAACACATGGTATATGAGTAAATCTCCATTGGTTTCGCCGAATCTGAAACTGATAAATTAAGAGTGTTCAAATATTCATGACACATAAATATCTTACTTGTATCTTCGCGGAATATAGTAGAACACCGGGTTTCCAGCCTTGCTGGTGCCAGCTTGGTAAAAGAGATTGAGAGCTTTGAGAGATTTGAACTCCTCCTTCTCGTGTACGTTGTGTTTCGCCATCAACTCCTCAAAATTTGACGAAGACATATCTAGCGAACTCCACCTTGCATATGAAGAAAACAACATGCTGTAAAAAGTATGTAAATGTAGACAATATGAACATTATCGAGTTGATCTAATGAGATCAAACCATATTTATTTACGGGAATAACAAAAGAATTTTACTCATTTTTTTCAAGTAGCGATAAAGCTCATACTTTCAAACCAATATAATCAGACCTAACTATTGTTACCAATTTTTACAGTGACTATTAAAAACTCCACCTCCTCTTTGTTTGAAAACCGTCCATGTTTATTTGGTTGGATCTCATGTGGTTATGAATCTATGGAAACTTACTGGGAATCCACAGGTTTATGCTCTGGAGGACCTAAGTAAGCCAACAACGTAGCCATTTTGTCAAAAGGCCTCCTTCCCACAGCCTTATGGTCTCTACTACTGGAAAGATAGTCTCCAATTTTCTCCTGGTGGCTGTACAACAATCTGTGGAGTGCTAGAACATTAGCATCGGAAATGAACGACATCGAATGCGAAGTTTGGTCCACGGTTTCACAATCTGATGCGATTTGAATGAAGAACCTCCTTCCAATCTCGAAGTGGGCCCTGAGAAAATCGTTGAATGGCAGCATATGCTGTTCTTTACTAAATTCTACGTGATTGGCGATGTTCTGTAGTATCTTAGACATCAACATCAGTCCTCTCTTGATGGGAGGAGGTACTTGCTTCGCCACGATGCCCATTTCCTGGGGAGAAACTATCGCTGGGTTTATGAAGCGTAAAAATATAACCGTCCCGACGGCTCCAATGTTGTTTTGTGGAAACTGCGGGAACCTCTTGCTCAAAACTTGGTACAAACAATGGCACATGGATCTGAGCTGAGGAGGGAACTTGTCTGCCGAATTCACAATGGCGTCGAAGACTCGTTGAGTGAGAGCCGTTAGATTCTGCCTATTTTCCTCGATGTCTTCATTCAGCTCCAATCGGGCAGGATCCACTTCGAAGCTGTAAGTAGCATCGTCCAATAGAGGTTGAATCAGAGGCTCCAGTAGGGTTTGCAAGTAACTAGCCCCGTATATTTTGAAGCAGAAAGCCATTATTTTACTTCCGAGGGAGTTGCCCCTGAAAAGAGTTTGCATGCAGTCCGATATCTCTACCTCTCGGTAAAACATATTCCAGAGAAGCGGCGACAGCAAATGTTTGGCATCGAATAACGTTACGAAAACCCTAGCCAGTTCGTCCATTTGCGATGTGGTCACAACATTCGCGAGGGCAACAGCAATTGGCAATTCTCCTTTGTCGCTTATCATCGTCACGAGCTGCACCAACTGCTCAAAACGATCTGCCAACACAGTCTCTGCCAAAGTGTCGAACTCTGTGCCTTGTTGCAGGATTTTGGTCAAGACTTCCATGAATGCTGCTCTAGTTTGTAGATCCTTGTTGTAACCGAGATCTGAAAAAAGTTTTGGTACAGCTCCACTTGAGCTAGAAGAGCTGCTAAGTAATGTCAATGTCAGATTCAAACATACTTGGACATTATTCTAGACCAGACCTCATCATCAGAAAAGTTCTAGAAAGTCAAGTATACTGCACAATATTTAATATTGCACAACAATAGGTACTGTACAATACCATCGAACGTCTGATCTCTATATTGTGTATAGAGAGCAAGTTTCGAATGAAGATTCTGCTTGTTTGAAATTAGTTGTGCAACACTGGATATATAAGTTTGGGGACAATATTGCAAATAATTAAAATACAAAAATGAAACCTAATTGCCATTGAGGCTTTCCATTCTTTTAGACAAAAAAAATATTCATCCGCTCTCAATGAACTCTGGCTTCAAACTAGTGGATATTGAATTATTAAAAATATTGAAATTGCACTTTTACATATTGTGCAATATAATTGATTGTCTAGGGAAGATGAATTCATTTTTACCTTAGGTTGACTTATTCCAAGAATCAAACTGATATTTTAATAGGCCCATCAAAAAAATACCCTTGACAAATAGATTCTTGTATCGAAGTTTATTCAATTTAAATCATTAGAACATTGAAATTACTATCTCTCAAAAAATAACAAAAACGTCTAGGATGACTATTCTGAAATATACACCATATTGCTCTTTCAGGATAGTTATTATATTTTGTGAATTCAAACAAGTTTATTTCAACAAAATTTACATTACTATTAAAATTGTTGTGTTCCAACGCAATAAATACAATAGAGATTTTTTATCAAGTGATGTCATATTTTTGTTTCTGTAATAATAAATAATAATAATTTTTTTTTATAGAAAAATAGTAATATGCCTCTATTGGGTAACAATCAGAAAAAATATAAATGTTCACAGAAGTGGGTGGCAATATTCGCGAAAACGCTTTTCAATATAACCACATCACAAAAAATAAACATACCAATATGAATAAAACCCTATCGAAAGATAGGATTTGATTCTCGAACGTATCGCAGATGATACAATCAGGAGATTTTTGAAATAACAATGAATATAAACCAAAATACAATTTCATGTCACATTTTTAGGAAAAATGTGTTCAACACAATGCATATGCTTAAATTCCCATTAACACTCAAATACTGAAAACAAACAACAGTTCACCCACTAAATCATTAAAAATACTTACATATGGAGTGCATGAGCCCACTGTCGATGTTAGCTGAAAGCAAATTCGACATAGCCTGAATAGTGGCAGTTCTCAAAGTATTGAGTTTTCCAGTGCACACTTTCTGTTTGCCCATATCCTTCTCAAGTTCAGCAGCTTCTGAGCAATCGCCCAACAAATTGATAAACAACGTGAAATACTTCAGAAAAAGTTGACTCTTGGCTTCCATCAAATCGCCCCTGTCCGATTCCTCGGGCTGCAAAGGTAACCCTCTAAGCAGAGCTGCAACACCTTCCATACACGCCTGATCCAGATCCCTTGTAATCGTGGTAACATCACCCGAACTTGGAGGCGCTATTTGATGAGAAGAACCCATCACCCAATCGGACAGATACTCTACCAATTTGTTCCTGAACTTCATCTCTTGGCGAAAGGACAAATCATCCCTCCTGTTCATCATGGACTCGATCAACTGGCACAGCTTTGTTTTTATGTGTATGGCATGGACCGTCATATCTAAGTGCCTCACGTATCTCACTAGGGCCAACATCATCCCTTCAATACTGGTGACACCCAAGTGTTCTGACGGCTGATCATTTTTCGCACAATCTAATATATTTTTCATTATGAATATAATGTGTTCGATAAAAAGGGTGTTAACCTCGCTCACTATGACCTGACCCGTTTGATCGAAAAATTTCTCAACGACCGCTTTTATTTGTTCGAACAGAATGGGGTACAACGCCGAAGACATCTCATGTCCAATCAGCTCCTTCACATGCTTCTGTATTTGAGCGCCGAATTTTTCATTCGTGCACACGAGTAGTCGTAGAAGCGAATCGACAAACCTACAATTGAAAAATATTACTGAACAGAGCCTCAACACTTGCAAAAAGCCTTACGATGTGACAGGACAATACTGTCTTTGATCAGGTGGGTTCTGTTGGTTCGGAAGCGTACTTGATTTCTTGCCACTCGATAAACTATTTTGTTCGCTTGTTAAATTATTGCTGCCTATTGAACTAATTGTCATCGTTGACAAACTGCAGTACGAGCTAGCTGATAGTGTGGGCCTTGAAGGAGATTTTCTCTGCAGACACACTCCACCAAGGGCGCAGAGAAAACCGGTCATATTCGCCCATTCGTTTATCTGCTCCTTCTCCCGGAAAAAAATGAATGTGATACGCCACTGACCGACATGAAATTGTAGCATGATTGATAATGAATGATGTTATTTGAATTAAGTGTCATTTGAACAGTGTTCTTTGAACCAAGTTGTGTTTGGACAAAGTTGTTTCACACCTAGTTTTTTTTTAACTAAATGTTATTTGAACCAAGTGTTATTTGAAGCATGTGTTGTTTGGACCAAGTGTTGTTTAAACCACGCGTTATTTGAACCAAATAATATTTAGATTTTTAAACCAAGTGATACTTCAATCAAGTGATAATCGATCCAAGTTATATTTGATGTTCAAAATTTGTAACACAAACCATTTCCAAAACATAGCTAGTCAAATATTTACCAAATCTTGTTCTTCATCTGCCCACAGACCATGTAATTTGAATCAAGTGTTATTTGAACAAAGTGTTCTTTGATCCAAGTTATATTTAGACAAAGATATATTTGGACAAAGTTATTTTAGACCTATTGTTTCCTGAATTAAGTGTTATTTGAGCCAAGTGTTATTTGAACCAAGTGTTATTTGAAACAATTGTTATTTGAAACAATTGTTATTTGAACCAAGTGTTATTTGAACCAAGAGTTATTTGAACCAAGTGTTATTTGCACCAAGTGTTATTTGAACCAAGTGTTATTTGAACCAAGTGTTATTTGAACCAAGTGTTATTTGAAACAATTGTTATTTGAAACAATTGTTATTTGAACCAAGTGTTATTTGAAACAATTGTTATTTGAAACAAGTGTTGTTAGGACCAAATATTATTTGTGTTTTAACGACCAAGTGTTGTTTAAACCAAGTGTTATTTGAATTAAGTGTTATTTGAATTAAGTGTTATTTGAATCAAGTAATATTTATGTTTTTGAAATAATTTCAAAACATCGCTAGTCGAATATTTACCTCCAACTCGTGTTCTGAATTTTGATGTGAAGCTCTTCGTTTGCCCACAGACCTGTGAAATGACTCAACTTGGCCCTCCTCTGTTCTGGCTTTTGGGTAAGTTGATAAGTTTTTACACACTCCATTCCAGTTCATGTAAGTTTCTTCCCAAGCAGGCTGGACGCCATTAACACAATGTTCTATTTTCCTCAGAAGGGTCATAATCCGTTTCTGGAGAGCTGCTCGACCTGATTATTATAATAAAAACATAGATGTCATACCAAGTTAATGAAAAGGAATAATGAGGCACGAGCTAATGGCAAGAATTTCCAAATAGAATAACTTAATAAGGGTAGACATCAAAAAAGCCATTATACCCTCATACCGAAAATGGTACTCCAGGCCAGGTCGAAGGTGCTTGCATTTTGAATAAAGAGCTATCATAGAAATATTTTGGAGTAGCGAATTAGTGACCCAATTATATAGTCATTGAAAATTGCACTGTCATTAGTGCAGATATTGCCAAGTCACTTGTCATGATGAATCAAATCAACATTATTGTGGAAAGTCATTATATTGACACCTAAGATAAGTATAACGATCCTTATCTAAAATAATCTATCGAGAATACCATTTTCTATAAACTTCAACATCAAACTCTCAATATCCTCAACAACTCACCATTTACATGATCTGGAAAACACATCCTTGTTTCTCCAGATGCTGCATAAGTAGGAATAGACACTGTTACTTAGAGAACTATTTTATATATATTAGATGAAAATGATTCTAACCTGTTGTGAGAACGTTCGAAGCTTGAGCCAATTCTTGGTAAACGTGATAATTTGGGACCAAGTATGTTACAGTTACTTCGTCAGACCCACTCCTTATCTCAGCTTCCTGGCAAAGCAGTGCAAAACAACTCATGGCTACCAAAACAGCATCCATGTCGGTACTCCATAGGTACATAAAAAATACAACCTGTGCAAGAAATCACCAGATAAACTAGCTTTCCAGTAACCAGTTATACCATCTACACTCACCTCTAATTTGATGTGCGCCTGTTTACATATTGCTATAGAACTGCCCAAATTTGCATATTCCTTATGTTTCGACAGAAAAGCATTCCTGCAAATCAGTATTTCCCTCAGCCATTTTAGAATATCTGTATAGTTCATGATCTGATGCTGAATGAGCTTCTGGGAAATAGAAAACATCACTTGTGAACTGACGTCCCAAAAAGTATTTATCGGTGCTTCAGGATTCCAAACCTCGATTTTCTCTGGATGGTGCAGCACGAGCAATGCCTCCATAGCCTCCTGAGCCACTTCTGGCATCGTGGGTTGATGAACCAACGAAACTAGACCGTTGATAAGCTCCAAGGTGGAACTCTGTATTTCGTGACCAGCTTTTCCTTGATTATTCAACATCAACATGGGATCAGCATGAACTAACCTAACCATGTACAATAATAAATTTCTATTGGGAACTTCCTCTGTGCGATCCTTGAACTTTCCCTGGCAGTCCTTTCCTTTGAGAGTCATATGTATCATCCTCAAGGGGGTGTGAGCAATATATCCCTGAGAAACTTTATTCAATGTGTCTGTGAACATTGCTCGTAGTTCTGAAGACTTATTGTATACCAGGTCGATTTGTGGCCACCAATGAAGCCTTGGTTGCGTGACGATCTTATAGAGTGACCTGACCAGTACGAAGTGGTAACTGGAGGGAGAATTCAGGTTCAACAATACCTTGAGGGCTTCGTTATTGTGCGGTTTGATCCGGAAGACAGACACGAAACAGTCTATCATTAAATCCATGTCGTGGTACATGTAGTTTTGACCTCTCGAAAATGGTTTCACAGGATTGAATAATAAACTCTGAAATTATATGAAGTTGAGAGTGGTGATCAACAGGTACTGACCAGCTCTACAGAAATCATCAACTTAATGAAAATTAGGATAGCAGCTCCACTTTGGCCAATATCTCAACTAATCTCAGTATTTAATGTGATCATTTACGTTTTTGGTGAATGTTACTTTAAATAAACATACTGTACAGTAAAATATTCGTCTATAGAAAAATATACAGTAAATAACAATTCTTTTTTTAATCCACAATCTTTGGTTCTGTTCAAGGTGAAAAGATTCAAACAGTATCAAATAAAGAGTACCCTGAATTGGATATGAGAAGCTACTACGTCAGTAGTTTGAGTAAAGCTGCTAAATGTGAGTCACGTAATATTGTAGAAGTCAAGAGTTTCTAAAGCAGTGCTAAAATTGTACAATTGTTCCTGTAAAGCGGTGCTACCTAATAATGTAAAAATATTTGAACTTTTATGATACTTATAATAATGTATTGAGGTGTAGAAAGGAAACTCATACAGAAATTGAGGAAGACTTTTCAATGAGTAGATACGACAACCACGCCTTCTAATTCACTTCCAATCCACAAACTTTCTTTATTTTTATAAGAAATAGTCATAAAAGATGTATAACCCATAGATCCATCCATAGATGGAGGTACACAAGAATAAACTGTTAGAAGCCTTTACGAAAATAACACAAGAAAGGAGAGAAAAATAATAACTGAAACAAGAAATAATAGCGAAATTGAACATTCGTAAGGCATTAGTCATATTGAATACCTGCAAGTGTGCCCATCCCAATAATTAAAAATCAATTCCTGCATTTGTATTGCCAAAAGCAGCCTACGCGGGATTTTTTTCTGTGAAGGAACCTGGACTGGCATCCTTCGGATATAATACAATTCCCTCCGTGATATTAGCCAGGGAAGTAGCTGTTTTCTGACAGAGGTCAGCCCAGACACCTACTATGTTGATAGTCGAGGCTAGCCTGAATATATTGTTTCAGAAATGATTTGAAATCAAATTGATTCTTGTTCAATTTTTTTTAAATAGGTTTTGTTTTGTATCATTTCAACTTATATGGTGTGCCTGGCAAACAAAAGCATAGTGACAGGAGAAGTACGAATACCTTTGATAAACTAAGGGAGCAAAATCACCCTGAAGTTGGCCATCACTGTTACAATTGTTCAGGAATCACCATTATTATCTACATTTGGAGAAACAATGAAATGTGGGCATAGTCAGACACTCTACCGCCTCGTTAGTAGTACTGCCACTAGTTAGAAGTACAGAAAAATGTTCAATTTTGTGTATTGATAACATGTTTGAATAAATTCATGATATTTTTCAAATCATCGAAATCAAATGAAGTTGAGGTCTATTTTCAAATACCTAATTATAAAATAATTAATTTCTGTAGAGCTAGCAATGCTGTACTTTAGTTCATGAGGAAACCTCAGAATAAATTATATCCAAACTGAAATGGAATGATAGATTTTTAGAAATATTGTTCAATAACAGACAATTCAACAGAAAGGCATTATACTTGGATTATTAACTTTTAAGATAGATGGTTATTTATGAAGCGATACTTTTTTATTTTCTTCAAAAAAAAGATAGTAAAAACCCCAAAGCGGAATTCCAATATGCAAATCAACCATTTCTGTTTGGAAATACTCGCAAAAGTTATGGATATCGTGAATTCTAAAACATTCACCTTCAAATCATTGATAATACTCTGAACCAGTACAAAGGCCACATTATTGGAATCGAGGATGTTGATGTAGGTAGAAGCTTTACATAATTTAACGCAAGTTACTGCTGCTGCCTCCGTTAGGTGTTTATTATTACCATGTGGTCCCAGACACCTTTTTATATTATCTATGAACATCTTCTTCTTATTATGTCGGGGAGAACAAGGTGCTCCGGAATCAGCGTTGACAATTTCTTCCAGAACGTTCTAAAATCAACAAATCCCTCAACTACACCTCATCAAGTCACAGGGTAGGTTAGTAGATGCTTTTGTAGAAATAAAATAGAATAGGGTTATCAAGTCACCGGTTGAAGTAGTCTGTCAGCATACATGGAGTTGTCATATATTTCAGAAGGGTAGGGGAAGATTTCTTGTGATATTTCATCAAGAAATTTTCTATCAACATATTTTCAAAACTCCTCAGTTTCAGAGATACTGACAGGTGTTGAAAGTCTTAGTCACGAAATGCATTTTTGTAGATATCTCTGAATCTTAACATACTGAATGGAATATTGAGCACAATGATAGTTTTTGTCTTCTACTCCAATTTGTATTGGATATTCAAAATTTCAAGAAAGAATGATTATGTGCACTTAATAAGTTTAGTCTATTTTTTTCAGTCACATCTACCAAAAAGCTGAAACAATACCTATTTGCATCCAAATTGAAAGGCTTACTGAGATATTTGAGAAATGAAAAAAGTTGATCCCTCATTGATATTCGTGAATGATATGCCCCCTTCTATCTTCTATCTCCATTAAATCAACTGCAGTATATGGTAATAACATCCAACCAAGATATCATATTTTTAGAAGTTTCTGCCTCAATTTAGGAACATACTTCAAATGATATCTGGTTGATTCAAGAATTGAGTGATTGGTATACAAATTGAGCATATCAACAGAGAATGTTACTAAATACTTCTTTCATAGGAGTTTTGTATTCTTCACAAAAATAATCATGTCCTAATTTTTGTAATGTTCTTGAAAATTTTGTCTATCTCTTTGTATATTCGATTACATCAATAAATATTATTATCCATCTAATTCATGTTTTCAAAAAATATTGGAACCCCTTTATACTCAGAAGCCAGCTGAAATAGGAAAGAAGTGAGGTTTACAATTTATTTTGTCAATACTCAGATCTGCTAGTTTCGACTCTTAGAGTGCACTCAAGAGTCTGAAAATTATAATAGTGAATACTTACGGGGGCCAGTATCAACAGCATCATTTGTAGAGCCCAAACTGAAGACCGGCCCTTCTTGTTATCAGCAAAAGCATCTAAGATATCAAACAGTTGTTCAGCACACTTAGACATTTCCTCATTAGGATTTTTCTGAAGTTCAGCAAACTCATAAGGATATGTTTCCATCCAGTTCCACACGGCTTTTTCTAAGGAGTTCACCAAAATGAGGTGTGCTGATTTTTTCAGTAACCTGAATTTTGATATCGCTTCTTGGAACAATTTTATGAGCCTTCCAATGTCAACATTAATGTGTTGTATCAATTCAATATCACTAAAATCTGGATTTTCATCTGGACATGAGGCTAACTCTTGTAGCTTTGAAGAAATTCGGTTGAAAACTGCATTGAAAAAATTCACACTCATCGCAAAGAGAACTTTACTAGCCAATAATCTTATTGCATGTACACTTGGATGATCAGAAGGCATATCTAAAAAGAATAGAGTAAACTCAAAGATGGGGACAATCAAATGTATCAACAGTCACCTTTTCCAACAAGGAAAGCACATATTTCCTTCAGTAGAGATTTCAAGTTTTGATTCTCTTCCATTGTAAGTGTAATAGAATCTTTAGGTTGTATACTGAAACATTTTTCCAATGTTTCTAAAACTATTATCAGACTATCATAATAATTTTTTTCTAATTCTGGGCCATGTTGACGAGATACAGCAAATGCACCAATTTGATACTGAAAAAGACAGGTGAATGAATTTTTCCGACAATACTGAGAATTTATCAGAAATAGTAAGGAATCATAATGGAGTTGTTTCTTTTTTGTTATTAGAATTGAACATAAAATATTGGTATAGGATGAGTCTTTCATTACTTCAGTTCCATATTGAAACTGAGGCAGAACATGGAGCTATATCTTTTTATTTCCCTCACATAAACCATGAGAAAATTGAGACCTGAGGAACCATACCCAACAGAGATACTACATGCAAAATCCTCAATTGGTTGATTCAAACCCAAATCGAGTATTGGTAAGAATTTTTATTTCAGTACAATTTAATTCTGTTGTTGACTTTGAAACATTCATTTATCCATTTTGGGGGATGAAAAATTCAAATCTAAAACTCTGAAATGTTCATCATCTTTCGTCCTTTGACACAAATGTAATAGATTAGGACCTGGTTATTAAATTATTCATGTTCTAGGATAGTGTACATTAAAGTACTACTCACAGCAACTCTCAGCAACAACTCTGTAAATATATAATTTATGAATAAAAATGATTACTTACAAGTTCATGTATTCTTTTAAGAACTTTAACAAATCCATCTAGAACCAGTGCAAAACGATACCTCGATATTTGTATTATGCAGTTCTTGTTTTGTTCTTCATTGATACTAGAATGGGTTGTTTGAGGACCAATTCGACAGGGTAACTAAAATAAAACATATCTAAGAAGTGATCATTTCAAATGACTGATATGTATGATTGGCTATCACATAAATATTGATTAAAAAGTGGGCAGTTTTAACTTGGAAATATTTCAGCAATAAAACCAGATTTCCTAAACACCGACCTGTTCCTCAAACCGAACAATTAAAGTATTAGCCCATTCTCCAGGCTTTTGAGTTGCCATTTCAGGGAAACTAGTTTAATTTCACATTATTATGAAGTTCTCTATCAGTATGACATTTTCTGCATGTTGCAATTTGACTTTGACAGTTGAAGTTGAAAGAAACTTCCATTTTGCTGCGTTCGAGTTGAAGCCCGATCAATCGAGCAATGTAGTGGTGTCCGGGCGTCGACGTCATAGACAGATGGCTCCGGGTTTCTCTTTTCAAAGCGAACGGCTCGGGGTCATTTGGGACATTCCAAAATTTGTCTTCGAACTGATTCATGGTGGTCTGTGGATTATATTGAAATCTGCTGTCCATAGACCACACTTCTTGTGTTCTAGTATTCATTCAACTCCCTCCACATCCACAGAACCTATAAATTTCGAAACCATAGGTGTCAAAACATTTAAGAGTAGAAGAATAATCAATCTCAATATTCACTGTGTATTCACTCCAGTAAAGGGACGAAAACAAGTTTTCTTCGTCTTGTACTTTGTACTGTGGTCATCTGGTACAAAACGGCTGTACTACATCTAGTGATATAGAGGACGAGCCACTCATATATAATTGGCGGTTAACGATTGCTCTAATTTTTAGTGTTGATATGTTCCATAAGTCTCCAGTTAATTATAGTTTTCAAATAACCGTTGTTAAAAATACCCGGTAGTAGTTGGGTACTTTCGGAAAAGAAGGGATCAAAATTTGAATTTAGACCAATCAGAAAGCTATCGTATCGTCGAACGATCGGATTTCGGATCTGTCTGAATCCAACCTTAAGTGTTCTGGAACTATCATTGCGTGCCCTAGATTACATTATCTTGTTTCTTTCAAAACTCTGGCGGAATCCACTGCATTCGTTTTGAGTACGCCCTGTTGTCTTCGTTCGGACACAGAGAACTTGAGACCATGGAACAATGAGGACAAGATATTGTTTATACACTGAAAATTTCCTAATATATTCGGCAGAATCCGTCCACTTTCTCACAAAACTGCCGAACTTTTATCCCTCGATAAATGAACTGTTGAAGGGAGACAGGCAATACTCTGACTAGCACGGATAAAAAAGAACATATCCACAAGTGCAGCTTTCTTTTTGGGAGTTTCAAGCCCCGGGGCAGCTAATTTTAGCTTTACCATTGGTTGAAAAATGACATGTGTCAAATTCCACCAATAGTAAAGCTAGAATTAAGAGCACCGGGGCTTGAAACACTCAAAAAGAAAGCAGCAATTGTGTGTACTTGTGTACACGTTAAAAGTCAAAACTCACATGGAATGGCAAATTGAAATTGGGCAAATCTAAATCTGGCAAATGGCATATATTTCAATTTGTAAACAAACACGCTGCCCGCCTAAACTAAGCACAGTATGTATTTTGAATGTTCCTCAAATAGTAAAACGTATAAGGTATAAGTATTCACTATATTAGCTAGTTTTATAAATAAATAATGATGAACCCGGACCAGTATTTCAAGAAAGAAGTGGATCCCAACAAAATTAAGATATTGGATGAGATTGATTTGGAATTCATTTTGAAACATTCTGAGAAGAAACAATATAACATTCCTCAGTTTTTTGATAAAAACACGTGGAAAATTGGAGATACTTATCGTATGCGCATTGGGAATATATATGATGTTTCCAAATTTTGGATAGTTCTTAAAGAACAAGAATTGACTTTATTTCATGATTATTTGTATCACTTTTACAATGTCAACAAAGAACTTCTCAGAATTCCAGAGGAAAATATCAAGCGAAACTATTATTGTGTAGCTTTTGTAGAAGAAGGATACTATCGAGGACTGACAGTAAATATTACGCATGTTGGAAAACTAAAGTGCAAAGCTATGGTATTTTTATTTGATTTCGGTTACATGGCTGCTGTAAACTCTGATGATTTATACTATATGGATAAAAATATGTTCAGTATCCCGCAGTTTTCAACTCGAGCTTGTCTTTTTGGAGTTGAACCAAATGATGCAGACACTTGGAATTGGAAGGTCAGGAACAGGTTCGACGAACTGACGAGGAATAAAGTTTTATTATGTCTGTTAGAGGTTACTGATCCCGATCGTAAAATAGTTTTCATCAGTGTTGCTGTGCCAGATCAGTTCTCAAATCTCACAGATATTGGTGAATTACTCATAAAAGAAAAGTTAGCAAAGATAACTACCCTGAAGAAGGATATGCATAGAGTAGCAGGTATCAATAAATTAATCCCGAAAACAAAGTATCCATTCTTATTTCCATCATTTGAGGCCATTGAAAGTGGGCTCATGCCTTCTTCTGTATTTGCTGCTGAACTTTTGAAGAAGTGCATAACAAGTGTGATTTTATTCAAGTCTTATTACAGCTATAATGGAGTTGATCTTAGGGATTAAACAGCACCTATTTTGAAAATATGTAGCTCACACTGAGCCAATAATCTGTGATTGTATGTGATCTGGAGTTAGACAAAATGACATTTTGTTTATGAACTTGTGAAGTTTCATATATTTATGAAACTTGTTATTTGTATTATTATCTCTTCTGTTAGAATTTTCCTCTAGAGGAACTGTTTTTTAAGAGTTTCATTTTGTTTTTGTTTTTAAAAGTTGCAGTGTCGAATAAAGGCATTTATTTTTATCTGTTTTCATCCAAACTCACTCAAAATTGAAAACAAAACCAAACCAATAAATTATAAACTGAAATGGACCTTTGGTGTTGAAGTTAAAACTTTTTTCTCTAGAGATCAATTAGACCAATATTATTCACAGTCGATGTTGTGTACATCTAATAAGGTTAACATTTTCAGACGATACTTAGTATCCATTTTTTCCTGAGGATGCTAAATTTGTTAGAGAAACGTGCGTCGCATGCAAATAATATCAGTTTGGTGTGAGGGTAATGTATATCTACCAAGAGTTTCAATACCAAATTTAATAGGTATATACCTACATTATATTCACATTACCACATGTTATTTACATGTATGATATTGAATGGAATGTTTGCATATAACTATCTATATCCAACGAAAAAAACATATATGCTGGACACTGGGGCGATTTATCTGAAATAACTCTGTAGAGTTAGATGGGAAACTATCTTATCTGAAGGCTACAACATGCACTTATTATATTTTCAATACAACATTTCGTTTGAAATAATCCTTAACTAAGCCGATTTTTTCAAAATTTGGCGGTGGTATTGAGGGGTTGATTTGGCCATAATTATCACTATGTCCAGTGGCGTCCCGAAATGTACCTTAATCAATATTTTCGACCAGAAAAATGGGCGCCACAGATTTTTTGCAGTTGTATATTTTTGCATTGAGCTAATAAAACTACAACTCTTCATCTTCATCTTTTTTCTTGTATCTTGCTGTTTAAAAAAAAACACTTTATTGCATGTCCTTGGAACAACAAAAATGAAGCTGTTTTTCACAGGATGTTGAAATAAAGAATCCTGAAGAACAAGAAGATGAAAAATAATAAGACGTTGAAACCTGGTGACAGTTTTGAATGAATACATAGGAATTTGAAAAGTGTTTCATTTTAACCTTGTCTCCTCGAAAACAGTTGATCTAAAAATTCGAAAGATGACTTTTGCAATATGTTATTTGTTCAATTATAAATAAAAAGATCGTTATTTCATGCGAGTACACCCCGTTTGTTGATGGTTTGCTAATTTTATTTTTTTGAACCAAGGACCCAGCCAACACATCTGTGACATGACATCCCTGCGATGTCACTATCAAGTAACACTGAGACATTACTTTTGTTAGGTCGCTGCGATGTACACATTTGGCATGTAACTATCGCGATATCGGGTTGATATGATATTTGTGACATCCAGTAGATATCGCTCTTATAATGTCCAGTAGATGTCGCTCTTATGATGTCCAGTGTATATAATTCTGGTAATATCCATGAAATATCAATGATACAGAATACAGTGATCAGTTGATAAAAAATGACATAAAAAATGGATCAGTATTTGGATAGATAGATACTATAAACAAAAATTGACAAATTTTCATTAAAAAAATTCTCTGGGGTGGAGATAAGGTTAGCATTTTGTTTTAGTAGAAGACATGCACATTCATTTTTCGATTATATTCTCTTCAGTGTTGCTTATTTTAATACTCATTGTAACGGCAGTCACGGAGAGAAACCCCCGGCATCGTCAAACCTGAGAGACCCTTTAGCAAATATGAAAACCGTTGAAGATCTATGAAAAATAATCTTTAAATGAGTATTTACTCAATAAGCCCTCTAGATTTTTCTTGTGATTTCAGAGCCCTTCCTCTTCCAAACAAACAGCGACAGCACTGCCAATACTTGACATTGACATACTTCATACCATACGTCGTCGGTTGACCTAAAATCTGATTTCTGATTTGCTTGATACCGCCAAATTCATGTGATTCTTTCTCAAATATTTGATATTTCGGAATTTTCGGACCAGTTGAGTGTACCTAGTCGAGGTGGCCAATTAGTATTATTAGTAAGTATTCTTTTTCTTTACTGCTACACAAGATGGAACGTTCTTTTTCCTGTTTTTCTTACCGTCACAAAAGGCGCTTGATTGTAAAAAATTCAGAAATTAGTAGTGAAGGTGAACGAGATCAACAAGCACATATGTTAACGAAGATTGTATACCTGTTTCGTTAACATACTGTTTGTCTGATTCTGTATCATCTGCAGATGCTCCTGGTTGAGCCAACGGGAAAATATCCAAATATCAAATTTGCGGATAGTTACATTGTTGAGCCGTAAGTATTACATTTTTTGTTGATATCTAGTGACAGTATTTCACAATATTTTTCCAACAACTCCCAGTAGATAATGGTGATATGTATTGTATGTGTATGAAAGAATTACATAAATTGGTTTATCTTAAAGGTTACATCCCACTTGTTTTTTTTTAATATTTGAGTGTTTGCCTCATTGACAGGAAATTAGTGAAAAGGTATTTGTTTTTTATTTGCTATATTTACACAAATAGGCACTCACACAAATAGAAAATATCAGTGACCTGCAACT
The DNA here is from genome assembly GCA_032362365.1 of Zygogramma bicolorata. Classification (NCBI taxonomy): domain Eukaryota; kingdom Metazoa; phylum Arthropoda; class Insecta; order Coleoptera; family Chrysomelidae; genus Zygogramma; species Zygogramma bicolorata. The sequence goes on along the minus strand of JAVJAQ010004159.1, from coordinate 34,461 downwards.
GGTTTGTTTTATCTTTGGATGACATATGATATTCACAAATTCATTGTAATAATCGTAAAAAAAGTCTGTTGGCAATTATTTTCTTTTATTTGAATAGATTATTATAGCAGTGACTTATTTTATCTGAAAGTTTGGTCAAATACTATTACATAAACTTGCTAATCTCGTTGATGTGTCAATAAAGTGATAGGTTTCAATTCTATTGAGGCTCCAGTGTAATTAAACATCAGAAATCAATGAAATTACCAGTAATTGTTATTTAATTACTTTTATCTCAAATCGGCTAGGGCATGCAGAATCATTACAACTTCTAACTTGATCCTGCATATTTAACACATTCCAATGGAAAATTCTTCAAGAACTTGTACCCAATGAATAATTTTAATTCCAACATAGGTACTCGTTTTTCAATTAATTTGTAATAGGTTTAAGTTATGTATGGGATTTTTTTTCAGAGCTAAAATTCTTATCCCTTATTTTCAGGAGTCATTGTACAGGAGCATGGCGAGACACAAAAAAGGGTGCAGGAAGTGTGCGCCTACTGGTTTCGTCATGCCAGGCAAAGGTTGGGACGATATGAAAAAAGAAAGGGACGGGCGTATTAGAGTTAGCTCTTTCATTATTTTATTTTATTTTTAAAGATTATTTTTGTTCTATAGTTTTTTAATTTTAATATAAAATAAATTTTGTTTTGTGTTGATAATGAAATGTGTTTTGCTGCGTATATTTCTATATACAGAAAAAATACTTCGTATTCGTTTATAAATGCTAGATTGAGAGTTTTCTAATGAATTGCCTTTGGGTTTCATTTATTATTATTTACATAAATATATGTGAAAGATTGGAAGCGGAAGGCCTGCCAATATTTCTGGATATATTTCAGAATATATCTCCCATATTAAAGGCAGAAGTACGTCACAGATTCAATAGCGAAATAAATCGCAGTGGCATCGCACATCTTGTCGCAATTACGTCGCAAAATTGATCGCAATTTTGTCACAAAACTTGTCGCAATTTTGTCACAAAACTTGTCGCAATTTTGTCACAAAACTTGTCACAATTTCGTCACAAAACTTGTCGCAGTTGTGTCACAGACGATGTCGCCTGAGTGTGACATCGCGACATGTGAGCGACGTAAATGCAAGTTCCCTGCGACAAGTTTTGGGACGTCACACGCCTCGTCGTGATATCGCAGGGACATCTCTGCGATGTAACTGTGTTGGCTGGGGACATGCAATGAAATGATTTTTTTTTAAACAGCAAGATACAAGAAAAAAATTGAGATTCAAAAATTGTAGTTTCAGTAGCTCAATGCGAAAAAAAATACAAAAATTGCAAAAAATTAATGGCGCACATTATTTGGGCGAAAATATTGGTTAAGGTACCCTCCGGGACGCCACTGTGCATACTGATTTCAATCTTGTTATGGCCAAATCTGCCCCTCAATTCCCTAAATACCACAGTCAAATTTTAAGAAAATCGGCTGAAGGACTATTGAGATATTCACGAAAAAACTATATTTTTTTTAAATACTGACACCCTGTATTTTGATAACGGAGCATTACCGGACCAATATTTGAATGAACATTTTGTCTTAGAATTACTCAAAGAATCAACCCTTTGAGTTTGTGCACGTACATAAATGTATAGCATATTCCTGGTGCCCGAAGTAGTTCTGGGGTGGATATTGTTCTAAAGATTGTATTATTTCCGGTATTATAATCGTTATGAGTTGCTTGAGAGGTGCTTAATTCCATTCTTGACTGCATGTTATTTTCAGAACAACTGGCGATTAAAAGAAGTTTGATAAGAACCTGCGATAGCTTCTATCCAATTTATCGCGAGATGTTTCACTGCAAATTAGAGTCGTGTAGGGAAGACGGGAATACATTCACGAATGAATTTTTATGTACAGCTAGCTCATCTAGTCCAACTTGTCACGGATATTCGTCCCACATCCGATTGCGCATTGAACTTCGTCTAGGTTTCAAATGACTGCTTATCCCGCACTGCGCAATACTTCATTTCCGTGCCAAGATGAACTGAACAAGCTGTACAAATGATTATATATATATATGTATATATATATATATCTATATATATATATAGATCTATATATCTATATCTATATATATATATACACATATATATTCAGCAAATCTACCTAAAATGTCAATTGCAGGCGATTTTTTTGCAAAAATGTTCCACTTAATATTCCCAACTGAGTTTTGAGTCTATGTGCAGCCCTATGTATTTGATACAATTGATCTTGTAGAGTGGTTTTTGGCTCCTATCTTGATGAAGTAGCTGATTCTAACCGTTAGTTGTAGTCGACAGTTCAGAGGAAGTTTAGGAACGGAGTTCATATATAGATAAGAAAAAGCGTTGGACCAAGAACAGAGCCCTGTGGGACACCATAATATTTAACAGCTCTCCTATAGCAATTGCAGTTGTAGTACTTCCACTTCCAAGTTTTTTGCTATTGAGGAAAGAAGTCTTCTGTTGACACTCTTTTCTAATACCTCAAATGAAATTATATCACATTTGCCAAATATATATTGAATATTTGGCAGATGTGATATATATTAAGATCATTCTCAAATATGGCTTTTTAAAAAGCCGAATTTCCGAATCGACTGACATTGTGAATATTAACATTTGAGGAATATTAATACTTCATTGACTGTGTAATAATGAAGGATCACTATGAATTTCTTTTGGTTGATACAAGGGAACCTCCCTTTTCTTTAATTAATTACATAACACTGTGATATGAAGTACTGTTTGAAAACATTAATTATTTTATCATTAAAATTGTCAACGAGAAATTTTGGATTTGAAAAGGAATTTGCACAGAAGTTTTGAGAACTGAGGCAGATTTAGTTTCCGAAACGTTAACGATAAGCATTTATATATATATATATATATATATATATATATATATATATATATATATATATATATATATATATATATATATATATATATATAAAATTAGTTGTACAAAATGCGGATTAATTGGACCTATCAAAAGGAACAGTTTTTAATTTAAAGTAGCAATTTTTTGAGGTAGATAGAAGTCTACCCTTTTACACTTGAATCGATTCCTATTAAAACACATTTTTTATTCAGATGTGCTAAGTTAGCATCCCATAAAACTACGAAAAGAGTGATTTTCACCTGACAGTGTACAAAACCGCTTTACGAGTTTCCCTATACAATAGCTTCTTCAGGCCTGTTGTAGTACCATCCTAATTGCCTGCTGATATATTTGATGATGGGACAATTGAAAAAACAAAAGTTCAATGGAATATCTTTAATTACCCTTCAATTCTCTTCTAAATGATAATTCATAAACCAACCATTCGAAAATGTTCAACTATAGAATCAATGTGTAAAAAGACAATTGAAAATTGATTCCGAAGAAGATTGTCATTCTGACTAGAATAAAACTATTTGAAACTTTTCAGAATTGAATATGAATTGGAAAATAAAATGACAACAAATTTTCAAAGATATAAAGAAATACAATTAAAACGTAATGAAGATAAAATGATAACCCCTCCTCTCTCTATCCATGGAAACAAAAATTCAATAGGTCAGTCATATTATCGTCTTATTCACCTTTATCTCAAAATAGGTTTTCCAATTCATTGGGGTTTCCAGAAGATGAACTTTCACCTGCGATTTCACCAATTTTAGAGATATTCAGGTGAAACATTGATTGTATTCAAAGGTAAGTAACTTTTAATTTCCAGGATGTCAACCTAACCTTGTTCATTTCTTCTCCTGCAATTACATGACCATCACAATCATTTGTGGGCCCAATAGCAAGCTAGAGGCACTAACTAAAGTCACGTAATCGATAAACAAAATCGTTTCCTCTACACTGAAAGAGTTGAAGAACTTCATCATACAGCATAACAACAGTACATCCATCCAATTTGATTCTATGAAGTCAATAAAAAAAATACAATCCCAAAGACCGAGAAAAAAGGGATCGATAACATGAGAATGAATCTTGGGAAATAATCAAAATATTCAACAATTTATCCCCTTTCCAAACGGCAACTTGTAGGTCAGCCATTCGTTACAATACATATCTACTAGATATTTGATCCTATAAAAACGATCATCAATAATATAATAAACTATTAATTCAGCAATAAAGAAAACGGGAATTATACATGAGAACGGTTCTTGGGAATTCTTTATAAAGGTTAGCTCATAGATAGTTGGCCAAGAGCCAACAATTTTTCTACAGCTGCATTTATATCTCCATATGTAGCGATTAACGCCTCTAGATTGGCTTCTCTGTTGAGGAAACCCATAGCAGCAAGCTGGTTCAGCTGGGACTGGTAACGTTCCTCTGGCGGTACAGTATTTTCTCTGATTCCCATATCAGATGCAACTCTGGCCATGAACTGGTCGAAAAAATACTTGCATTAAAACAGAGCAATACAGAGAGCATTGGCTCATTTAAAAAATTGAGGTCTGCTAGTATTCATCAGAAAAATTTGGGCTTCTTTTTCAGATAAATATCAACACACCTATCCAACTATGTAGAACCACAATGAAAAATAAAAATATTCATAAACAATTTTTGAATGACCTCCTGTATTATGCCAATTTATTTTTGATTCCTCTAAAAACTGACCATCCATGGATCTGTTGGGTTTCATTATAATTTTTTTTTTTTAAATATTTAACCTTCCTTATAACATTGTGGTAGAGAAATATATTTAGAATAAAAACCATTGAATTTTATTTTATCGCCAGAAATGTGTGGAGATAACTCAAAATTATTTCTTTCAAATTAAATTGTTGACAAAGGTAGACAAGTTGAAAATGTTTGCTAATATTTCCCCCCTTTTTTATATTACGAAATTCTGCTGATATACATTTGAAAAAAAATTTCTTCAAAATCAAATGTGGGGGTCAAAATTCACAGTGATTGGTCAAAAAGGTGATAGATAAATGTAAAAAATGTTTGTTAATGATGAATATTCAAATTTTTGATTGTTTATGGCACTATTTAAAAAAAAACACATCCCTAGTGAAAAATATTAAGTTCTTTCTCAATAAAATAAATGGCTCATGGTAAAGGGTGCTAGTGATTCATTTTTCATTCTTATTTTCAGGAACACTTAATTCTCTGAATAATTTCCAAAATACTGATGAGTGAAGTGAAATTTTTTGCTAGTTCTCATAATTAGGAACATATTTCAAGTTGAAGGACATTCTAATATTTGGTATGGAGATAAATTAAAAAAATTAATAACAATATTAACTAACCAACTTCATTATTTTATGTGACATTATTAAAAAGTCTACGATTGCATCGAATTTTCAAAATATTATTATTTGTTTTGAACCACCACATTCTTCATTTAGGCGAATTCTAGAATTTCATTGCAAAATATTCATTTGGCAACAAAGTTATAACAATAATAATTTTGATAACATACCATTATTTATGAATATTTCAGACAAGTTCTGAGAATCGGCAACACTGTCAACACAAATGTAGGAGATGTTAGCCATCATGAAATTTAGAATCAAAATCTAAATAATGTTTTCATTTAATCAAATAACATTCTACAATATGTTATAACAAGAATACAATTTAATGTTGTGAATTCGAAAACCCTAATGAGCCCTTAAATTTGTGTTGACAGTGTTGCCGATTCTCAAAATTTGTCTGAAATATATCTGAAAATAATGGTATATTATCAAAATTAATATTGTTATATATATAACTTTGTAGCCAATGAATATTTTCAAATGAAATTCTAGAATCTACCTTAGGGGCCGTTCATAAAATACGTTCGCATACAAGGGGGGGGAGGGGTCTGGCTGAGTGTGGCAAGATGTGACAAGGGGGGACGGGGGGTATACGGCAACGTGACGTTCACCGTTTATTATTTTTTGACATGAGCGCTAGCCAGCGTGACCACTTTTGGTAGAAATCTTCAGGAGATTTTTTGATGTGCGACATCCTCTAACGAATTCCTAAACTCGTCAGGTTTTTTAATCAAATCTATAGTGACTCCAGAATGGTTAGATGACGATGAAGTGGACGGTAGTTTTGAAGATGAAGAAGAAGATGGTGCAATACCGATTGTAGATATTTCGGCCCATTTAGAAAATCCTTGGACTTCTGAATAATAGAAATATTATTATTTATATGTTCGTTATGAAAGATGTTTATTAATTCAGTTGAATTTTATTATAATAACTAAATAAATATTTTTAATTTTCATAATTTGTGTACTATCATTTAGAATTTATCATACTCAGCAGAAAGGGGGGTCTTAGTTTTTGTGACGAAATATTTCTAGGGGGGATCACAAAAAGTGTGATACAGCGTGACAATGGGGGGGGGGGACAGGGGGTCAAAAAAAGCTGATTTTAGTGTGACGTATTTTATGAACGGCCCCTTATGGAGGATGCTGAATCCTGTGGTGATGTTGAAATTTCACGAAAAAATCGCTAAATAAAATTTTGCAATTTAGAACATACATTATGTAACATTTTTCATACAACTCACTAAATATACAAATTTATAGAAAGTGACCAGAAATGAGTAGTGACATACATGGTACTCACAAAAATAGTACCTCTGGCAATAACTCACCTCTGAGAACTGATTATTAGCAGCCAGTGAAGGATTGGAATTAGTAGTTGTTGTAGTGGGAGTGGTTCCCGTTGCTTGGGTTGTAGTCCTGGACTGGGTGGTTCCCGTAGCACCAGAAATGGTCAGATTTGACATATCCATTGTGGACAGCAGATTAGGTGCTGTCTGCCTGAGCGTTTGCATTCCTTGTTGAATTTGCATGATAGCATTCATCGCTTGGGGATTAGACATCAAACTAGCAACCTCCGGATTCTGTAGCTGCTGCATAACTTGTGGCAACATGCTGCGCATTTGTTCTTGAAGTGCAGGATTTCCAGCCAAGAAAGGATTATTTGCTAGAAGGGAATTGGTCATGTTTGGATCGGCAAGCATAGATTCCATCATGTTCTGCACTGTTGGAGAAGACATCATGTTCTGGATCAGTGCTGGGTTTTCAGTCATCTGCTGCAACATACTCGTAAGAGGTGGAGCATTTCTAGTTGTCGAGCTAGCAGTGGTTGTTGTCGAAGTCTGATTCGGGTTCCAAGGATTAGGAAGGGGTTCAGTGTTTTCTCTCCCTTGTTGTGGATTGTTAGCAGAGGTGTTATCAACCAATCCTGAGAACGGGTTGCGAACCAACTGCTCAGTTGTAGCAGATAGCATAGGCTCTTGTATGTCACGGTACATCCTTTGTAGAGCGTTATAACCTCCAGGAATACTCTCTAAGTTGCTTATTGCCCTATCATGAGTTCGCATTAGTTCTTGCATCGTAGCTGGATTGCGAGCTATATCCATTGTTTGCCTCAATAGCTCAGGATTGTTGAGCATATGGTTGATTTCTGGATTCCTCTCCATCAGTTCTTGCATTTGGGGATTTCTGGTGATGAGTGCCCTCATGTTCTCAGGATTGTACATTATATTTTGCACCATTGGATTATCTAGTAGGTTCCTGAGCATTTCAGGATTGGAAAGTAGCTCGTTTTGCATTCTGGATTGGATTTCTGAAAGGCTTCCACCCTGCATTAGTTGATCTAAACCAGCCAACCCTCGCAAACCTCCAAGGGGGTTAGTTGTTGGTGGTGTAGGTTCAGCTGAAATGTAATGAAAGTTGCAAACAAAATCGATGTCAATGGTCACTATTAAACTGAAAGTGTGTCTATAACCGCTCAATAATTTGTCAGTGATCAAAGAGCACTGTACTTATTCCATTCACTCAATTAAATAACAACAATATATTTATCATTCTGTATGACTTATTGAAAGTACTCGCAGGTCAAGTAAAAGTACGGTATTTTCATCACTTATAAATTTCTTTAAGAGTACATGACATTGGAGCACTAGATAAGATTCACTTTTGTTCATCCCAACATAAATCAGTGAATGTATTAGGAATTGAATTCTGCAAAAAACTTATACTTGAATGAAATTGCATTTACATTGAAGCATTCTGAAATCAAGTGAAATGTCCTTGTCTTTCCGATACCTCACACACAAGGCTCAAAGTCGATGGGGAGTAGGTTAAAAAAGCTAGTAAATAGTAGAACCTTGAGATGCAGGTAGTAATAGAAAATATGTGAGAGAAGAGCAACAAAATACTCAATAGGTTCATAACTGTACAATGCCAAGAGTAGCATTCAATCCAGAGTGCAGTTTTAGTAGCAGAAGAGAATGTATTCTATTGAACTGAAGAAGTACATCTACCTCAACATGAAGCTCATGATTTGGTTATTTTAATGAAACGTTATTAACCTGGGGTCTGTGGACGTGCACTTTCTGTAGTTCTCTCAGCTCCTCTGATGACCAAATGTACAGTGTGACCGTCTTTAATATTGTGTTGTTTCAGGTTGTCATTATCTTTCAAGATCTTTCCAGCAAAAATAAGGCATAGCTGATTGGGTTGGGCAGGAAACTTCTTCCTGATTATTTCCTTGAACTGAAAATGGAATAGTGAATAGATAATTAATTAGGCTGGGCATTCGAACTTACATCTTTCACTGAACATTCTTCATCCACCAAAAACGATTCTTTATCTTTAGGAGTTTTCACGTGAATTGTAATTTTGTTTGAAGACGCTGATTCGTCACTAGGTGATTTTTCTTGGGGCGTTTGATCTTTTCCATTACTATTTACCGGAACGTCGTCAGCCATGTTTGCCTGGAATGACTATTATTTTTCTATTCTACTAAAATTTTGTAACTGTGCTTTGACAGTTTTTACTCAAATAATGACGTTACTAGGACAGTAAACAATTATCTAATTTTACACTCAACTATTCATGCACTTCGAACAGAAATGCTTCGAACATTCTCGTACTTATAAATTTTATGTCTACGTCAGAAATCATTTGATTCGATGTCGAATGTCAAACATTTTTTCCAGTGTCGTGTACCTTTTTAACTGGCAGAGATTCCACAGTTTGCAGTGTATCACTCAAATACAGATTAATAAGCTCATACTTCAAATTCCTGATTATTTTACAAGTTCAAAATCATTCTAGTAACTCAAAACAGTTTGTCATCATTATCATAATGGTCTTTTACTTTAATTCTACATTCCCCGGTTCCCGGTTCTAGTTGCGATGTCATATGAACATTATGAACGTACCACGTACCTTATTTCATCGGACATCGGACAGTCGGCTATTGATTGTAACCTTATGAAATTGAGATTAAATTCTGTTGTTTCACAAACTGAGGTAGTTCGATGTGAACAAGAATTTTGCTGAATCCAATTTTGAATAAACTCATATGCCATCTCTTCCGAAAGCTAGCGTAAAAGTGAATAACTACATAAAATAAGAAAAGCGCGTTAGCACTATATTTGACATGCATATTTTTAAGTTTGACATTTCCAATATCGGCTTTGCATTATAATGTTTTTGCTTCAAAATCAAGGACTTTTCCTTGTGCAATTCAGGTTGAATTTAGAACAAGTAAATTTTGCGAGTGCGCTGCGTAACACCCACATTTCGTAACACCCACAGTGCATAACACCCAAAGTGCGTAACACCCAAATGTCATAACACCCAAATTTCGTTATGCCCACACTCTCCGAACATACCCGAATGATGCATTGTTGCAAAATTTACCGGATATTCTGCAATTTCCTGTTTACCCAATAGAACGCGAGATTAATCTGACGTCTGACGTCTGATGAAAACAAACACGACCTACCTCAATGTTTACTCGATTTGAGGTTATGGTTGTTCGTTAGTTGATTTAATTCCTGTGATTTGCCTTGTTTTTCGGAATTTTCCTGTTGTTTTTCCCAATTATAACATAAGAAACAATGGTTGTTGAGTGTTTAGTGAAAGGATGAAAAAACAATAATGTGAAATCATGGAATAAAAGTTTTTTAGTCAACAAATGTTCCAATTGAGACAACGGTTTTGACTGATGGATTCTAATGGTTTATTTATTTTTTATTTAATTTATTGTTTCCAAAAACATCACAGTTTCCATAACAAGTAATTTGAGTTTGCTACATTGAAAAAAATATTTCAACTCTGAAGTAGTGCTTTGTTTTCCTTCATTTTCTTTGGTCTAGAAAAGTCAAGATCTTTCACTCGTCCTGGTTCTCCAGGAACATCTTTAGGTGGCATCCAATAAGCTTTCACCCCTGTTCTAGTAACATCTTCTTGCTTTCGCATTGCATTGTCAATCGAAAACAAAACAGCTGCGACATGTGTACATACTTCACCAAAGCCTGCAATGCAATTACAAAGAGCACTTTCGACTGTGCCATCCTTATCAGTTATGATCCATGGGGTAAGTAATTTTGCATTCAGTCTTTGAGAATGCATAACCTGAAAAACATTGAAGTGTTACATATCAACTAGAATATTTGTGTAACTTGTTGATAATTGATCTGGTGAATTTCAAAATGTTGATGATTATTTTTTTCGAGGAAAATGAGATTACAAAGTTCTTGAATATTTATGAATGTAGATAGGGCATTTTCAAGTTATTTTCACTTTTCTCACAAATATTCATTCAAATATAGATAAAATAGAGTAACTGACTTACTTGTCCTAAAACCAAGATGGGTTTTTCAAAATGCTTGACAAATATTTTCCGAACCCATCCACAAGCTGCCTGATTGTAAGCCTCCAAAACTTTGTAAGCTTTCATTTCACTGAGTGTATATGCACTTTTAGTGTGAATTAGCTAATTGACAATATCTGGATACATGATATGTGGAAACCATTGAGAGCTCGGTAGAAAACTCTTCGAAATCAACATGAGCAGGATCAATACCCAAAACTGATATTTTAGATGAATATCTTCTACGATGAGTTTCGTCGAGAGTCGAATGATATTCAGATAGATCACTCATTTTAAGGATCTGAATACAGGAAGCACAGAAAAGTAATGAGCTTGGAAGGGTATGGTCACCTCATTTTATAGCAGATCCCATAATTACTGAAACAAATCAATTAAGAATCCAGGTAGAGATCAAGATGTTATCATGTATCATTTCAGTGAATTGAATAAAAAATGATAATTACTATGGTCTTCATAACTACTTCATTTACCTGGGTAAAATGCAGATTTTATTCCATGATTTTAAATTGTAGTTTTTTCATCCTTTCACTCGGCACTTAACAACCATTATCCTTTATGCTGGAACATGGAAAAACATTTTTTGACAGGGAAATTCTGAAAAACAATCAGCAAATCACAAAAATCATAACCTCAAACCAAGTAAACATTGAGGTAGGTCGTGTTTGTTTTCGTCAGACGTCAGATTAATCTCGCGTTCTATCTAACTTAACAACTAACCTAACCTAAAAGAAGGATGAATTTGGCAACAGCGCAACATTCGGGTATGTTCGGAGAGTGTGGCCATAACGAAATTTGGGTGTTATGACATTTGGGTGTTACGCAATTTAGGTGTTATGCACTGTGGGTGTTACGAAATGTGGGTAGAAAGAGATACTCCCAATTTTGCCGCATTTGATATTGAAACATTTTTTAACGTTCTTCCACCAAGATCCGAATTAAAATGTAGCGCTCTGCTTTCGCGTTGAATTTTTCCAATATATTTCGGACTGCGTATGATAGGTGGCGCTGTAATGAACAAAATCATTTACTGTCATGGTCTACAGAGGGAGATCCATGTCGTTCACCATATTCTAGTATAGAGGGTTATACCATACCGATGTACTCTTGTCCGAGCTTTTCTTGTCAACATTGGCAGTATTGGCACACACATTTTTTACAAATTGGGCAGAAAAAGAAAATACCGTAATGTTGATTGAGGATCGCAAGATTCGAAATTGGTGGAAACAGTGTTAGTTAAGGATTCTTGAAAATAGAGTCGAAAAACACCTCCATATAAAATTATTAATTTTGGAGCTGTGTCATACTCGTTCATAAAAAACGAAATATCGTCAAATATGTTCAGCAAGTTCAACAAAAAAGTAGGAAGCAGTGGCGGACCTATAAAATTATGTCGGAGAGGAGAGAGCTACGAACAGAAAAATAAAATTTTTCGTTCTATACCTACCACTTGCAGCTTATCGAAACATCGATGGGACATTTACCATGGAACATAATATTTTTCTGATATATAATTATAAACCTCCTCGTTATCAGGGTATATATCTGACCTATCGACGAGCTGAATTTTATTGACATACTTTATAGGTTGTTCGTGCAGATATGAACTGAAAATATGTTAGACATATATGAGTGATAGGAATAGAAAATGGTAGTCGATAAGGTCTGTGCATAAATTCCTTCATCACGCAAAATTCTATTCTATTTACTTCACACGGCACTTTAGAAACGAATATAAACATTTGAGTTCACTCGGTATTCTGCATATAACAGGGAGATAAAAGAGATGCGATTAGTCTGAGACATAAAAATGATTTAAATTTTTTGTCTACTTGAAAGTTCGATATAAGTAGCTCTCGAAATATATACTGTGAATATAAATAGAGAACATATCCGAGACATGATAGTTAAATGAATAGTTGTGATTCATGTTTCACTTTCGTTTGAATTATCAATATGTGATATGAGGTGAGAAAGACGAGTATATATACTATAGAAATGACATATCGGATACCACGTATATGTCACTGAATTTATACAACGCGAACTCCAAAAGTCTGCCGTCGAGGTTGCCCAATGCTCACATGAAAAGTTATCATTTTTAATACTTTTCTATTTTGGGGCCCGACACTCGTTACTAACAGAATGGAACCAAATACTTTTTCCGAATGGAAGGAGGGATCTTTGTCATACCTTGTTGGAAATGTCTTTCGATTCTCCAACACTATTTTATTATTGAAAATCAAATTGGTCGTTTTTGGGACCCCTCAAACACAAACTCCGAAAGCCAATAACAACTCATGAATGGCTGGTATCTACAATTCTCAAATGAAAACTTTCGTACTAAGCTATGACATTTTAACTGTTCTTTCGTCAATTTTTCTATAATTTTTATCTCATATTTAATTTCATTAGTTTAGAATTTCCTTCAGTTCGTCAAAAAGAAAGCAGATGGTTAGACCAACAGACTGATACCCAGACGGTTGAACCGTTCGGAATGGACGGACAGACAGACAATGCATACAACATTTCCACTTCTCATTGGTTTCCACACGCCAATGAAATACAATTTTCTCCAACTTCACATCGCCCTGACTCTGCTCAGTACACGAACATACCTCGATAAGAACCTATGGAATCTAGTGAATAGGCAGACTAAGAGAGGAAGAACAAATTCTGATATTAGTATCATTCATGACAATGAAATAATAATCAACAGAAAGGAAATTTAAAATCTCTTTGGAGTATACTCTGTAAACTCAGTGGTGAATAAAATCAAAAACCTCAATCACATCATTATTCTTGCACAAAACTAAATATCAATAGCCCCTATTCAATGTTATTCCTGCCAGTATTCGAGATCGAAAAAAAATATCATATGGAATTTAAAGGAAAATTATTCATGTGTTATTGAAAATATTCCAGCAATCGTGCTGAAAGACTGTGTCAAAGTACTTTCGTACCACCTCACACAATTAACCAACTTGTCTGTTCTCCAAGGTGCATTTCCAAAAAATTTAGAGCACGCAAAAGTGGTACCAGTATTAGAAAAAAAAACCCACATTGCATTGAGTTATAGAATTGTGAGCATTATAAGTTACCTCTGTAAAGTACTAAAAATTGCGGTATATGATCAAATCACACCCTACTTGGACAATAATAAATTGATAACGCCATCCCAGCATGGATTTCGGAGGGATCACTCTATTCAGTCTACTGGGACAGCAGCAGTAGACCTAGTTCAAACTATTTATGGAAGGCTAGACAAAAAATGCTACCACATGGAATATACTTCGACCTGACACGTGCTTTCAACACAATTAACCCGAGGATTTCGAAAATGAAATTGGATTCACTGGATTAACGAATTCCTATATAGTCATGATTATTCTTTCTCATTTGTATCAGATGAAGCTCTCAAGGTTGAAATCGATTTTCCTCATATATATCACTGATTTTCCTCATCACATTAATGAAGATTATGTGTTTATCTACGCTGATGACAACACCATACACATCAAGAACTGATATCAAAGGCAAATAGAATAATACGGGATTTCGGAAACTGGTGTGAGAGTTATCATTTGATAAATCACTTGAGCAAAACAGTTCTTATACAAATTGTTAATAGCCACGCGTCTTGATATAAATGAAAGCAATCTCAAGGCATATAAATTAACAAAATTCCTCGGATCATAGATCGACTCAAGATTGAATATTAGTGAGCACATTGACTTCATTTGAGAAAAAAATGAACAAAATATACTATGCATTCTCAAATCAAATTTCCACAGATCCCATTCAATGAATCTTTACTACGTATTCGTTTACTTAATATTCAGAAAGAATATGGGAAAGAGCAGTAGAGGTCTCCAGAATCTTTATATTCTAAAACAGATTTATCCGTTCAATATTTGACTTGGGAAATTCTGAATCATGCAGAAATACTTCCTAGAACAATAACTTATTGACGCTCACTTCAAATATATAACAAATTAATGATATCCACTCATAAACATCTGGACGAATTCACAAAAATTAAAACTCATACATATCCTACTAGAAATTGCAACAACATACATTTGATGAAACTAAATCTTAGCCAAACAAAAAAAGCTCCGCTATACCCTGGAAGTCAGATGTTTTACATGTTATCTAGCCATATTTCACGACAGAAGAATAAATTCAAATCCGATTTGAAAACATACTTGATTAACAGTAAGTGTTATTCTCCAGACGAGTTTTTTCCCGTCTGTAGCTGTTTTTTAATTTAACTTTCAATATTCATTTTACATGTATTTGTCTGCGTGACTCATATCTTTTTTTAATAATAATAATAATAATAATAATAATAAATATACTTTATTGTCTGAAGATTGCATCTTGTTGACAAAGCATCAAATTGGATACATGTATATATAAAACACAGACATCTTTTACAAACACGCAAATACGTGGCATACAGGTTCCATACACAAACACTTTAAAATTGCCTTTATAAATATATAAACAAAATAACACATATACAACATAAAATATATATAAGATAAAATACTTCACTTCAGAAGCGATCGTCTTAAAATTCATGCAAACTATAATATATAAATAAACTACAATATTCTGATTGGTTTCCTTGATATTCTCTGGTAAGTGATTATACATTTTCAACCCATTATAAAAAAATGAATCTTTGATCAGTTCAGAGGAGGGAAGGGGTAGTTTTAAACTTTTCTTTCTGCTTAGACGATTGTTGTAATAAGAAGGGGTGTTCTCAAATCTCAATATATGTTTTTTCACAAGACAAACAGTTTCTAAGATGAAAAGAGCTATAACTGTCAAAATTTTCTATCTTTGAATATCTGTTTACATGAGTTACGTGGTTTCATTTTATACATATATCTGATAGCTCTTTTTTGTAATTTCAAAACTGATTGTAATAAGCTAGAGCTACATTCCCCCCCAAAAAGGAATGCCATGCCTCAATTGTGACTCTATGAGAGCATGGTATGCCGTTTTTACTATTGGAGTTCCAAGTTCTCTGGAAATGATTCTCAATGCATAGCATCCCGTAGATACCTTGCCTCTCAGAATTTTGGTATGATTTTCAAATTTAAAATCTTTGTCGATATGCAGTCCAAAAAACTTAATACAATCTTTACTAACAATGGTTTCATTTTGCATAGGCAAATTGTCTAGTGAGCATTTAAATGGAATTATATTCGTTTTTTTGATATTAAATGTTAGAAAGTTTGATTAACACCAGGATTTAATGATTTTTATATCTCTAGATATCATCTCGTGCAGGCTACGTGCCGATTTCTTATGCCACAAAATTGTGGTATCGTCCGCAAAAAGAGTGATTTTACTCGATATGCCAACATATATCAAGTCATTCACATATACAAGAAAGAGGATTGGCCCCAAGACTGAACCCTGCGGTACGCCTGAATCAATATAAGATTTTCTGGTACACAAGCTGATTATCAGGTTCCTCAAATATTTTTTTTATCAGTGTTTCAAACTCATTTTCATCATCCCAAATGTTTCTTCTTGAGCTGACCTGTATTGTGTCATGTAGATGATTGATAAGCATGAATAAACGTAGCTATCTATCACCTACTTTCCAGACGGGACTACAGTTTTTTTAATTGATAAGACACTTTGGTTGGGGTGAGAGTTCCTATTCTAAGGAAAGGATTCCATGATCAATCAATATCAATTTGTTTCCTTCGCTTTGAGAAAGAGTGAGATTCGTATCACGCTTTCATCAAAGGAACTCAATGAATATCGAATTCAGTAGGAATTAAGCTTTTGGATATTTCAATTTCTTTGTTTAAACATTGGAGAAAAATTTGAAAGGGGTTGAAGCTGAGAGTTTAATTACTTTTATTCGTCAGTTGGAAAAGCGTGTTCAATATCCATCGAAATAACATACATCTCGCGATTTAGGTGAAATATCGGGTGCTTAGACTGGCAAGAGTGAATAATGAAATATTATGCTTAACAAGAAACAGAGTCTGAATATCCATTGATACAGGTTGAATAAATGGCATAGTAGTTAAAGTTTCATCACTAAAGTTGTTAACAGTTTCGGTATTTGTGTTTATGAAATGATAGAGTCTTACATTTTAACGAAAAATTAAATGAAAATTGATTCTGCGAAGTGGTAAGGACACGTTTCTTGAGGTTGGAACCTCTTTCGTAATCACCAGATATCCTTTATCTGTACGAATCCAGTCTGAAGAATTCACCAGACACGGAAACAGAGTTTGAATTCCAAGTGACTCTCAAGGAGAATATAATAGAAAATGCATACAAAATCTGTCAGATTCTTCTTGAGTGCCATTTGGAGTCGAAACTACATTTTCGTTTCTGATGATTTCGGAGCCTAATCTGGAGTTGCCCTAACTTTTTGACCATTGGCGTACCACTGGAGATGAATTTGAAATATGATATGTTTATAGGAACTTCGTGATACTTACTCTATAAGTTATAAATATAAGCGGGTTTGAAAAAAGGAGGATAAGGAGGACTGAAGTTACGAATACTACCACATATTTAGAAATTAAATATGTATGCTGGACACCTTCTACTAGAAATCTGCTGAAATATCATATGCCTAGAAAGTGATAAAAGTAATAAATGCAATTTGACGCTGAACAAGTAACAATGTCTGAATATCCACTTATAGAGGTCGAATAAATGGTATAACCAAACGGATAGAGTTTCTTTACGAAAGCTGTTAACAGTTTCAGGATTTGTGGTCATTTAGTGATAGTTAATATTCCAAAAAGAATCAGTAGAAATTGATTCTGTGACGTGGTAAAGTCATGTTTTTTGATGGAAGGCCTTTTGTATAGGTAAATTGTCTATTAATTGTCTATAGAGTCAGATATGAGTATGTAGTTTTTTGAATTGTGCGACAATAAGGAGAAATGGAATATATTATTGATGATTCATCGAAAGAGGACTAATGATGGTTGGAATCCTTTGTTTAGGTGTCTATTTATCCATCCGATATATGTCTAGGACGAATAATTTTATGAACTGGAAAACTCCTCTGATGTTTTTTCCAGATTACATTTACGAGTTCTTGACCCGATGTTTCGAATAATATCGGACGTAGCTCTCAATTCCCATACAGTGTTATGAAAAGTTCTTTCCTCCACTCAATTTCTGATTGATATGACATATCAAGGCCAAATGAAGTTCACGTAAAACGACTTCGGAAATAATGATTATGATGAATGCTTTTAAAGCCAATTTTGAAAAAATTAAATAATGATAAATATGAACGTCTGCATTCATAATGAATGAAAAGACAAAATGTCACCTTTCAAATCCAAATTCAAATTCAAATTCTTTATTTCCGTAGACTTTTTTAAAAAGCATGGAAACAGTCAAGTTCATAATACAAGACTAAATACTAACAAAATTGAACACATGGGACGACATATCGTTAAAAAAAAAACACATACACAAATTTATAGAATATGAAATAACAACATTGCAATACATAAAATTATTCACAGAACGAGCAATTTGCATTAACTATGATTCAAGATCCGCCTGAAAATAATCACTGAGTGAATAAAAAACATTTTCATAGAGAAGATTTTTAAGTTCACCTTCAAAAGTCTTAATGTTATCAATTTGCTTTAGCGACATTGGGAGCTTATTATATAATTTTATTGATGAGATATGAGGTCCATTTGATACTTTAGTCAATCGATGATTGGGAACAAGAACATTGTGATTTTGTGTTAGGTTATGCCCTGAGAGAAAACATGTATCGTCTCTGTTTTTGAACATTTTACAATGAGTCTTGACGTAAATAAGGGAATTGGAGATATACATCGACACAACAGTTAAAATTTTTAAATCTGCAAACAGTGGCTTACAGGAGTCAAGACATTTTTTAAAACACATGGTACGGATAATTTTTTTTTGCATCAAAAGAACCTCCTGAATCCTATTGCAGTTTCCGAAACACAAAAGACCATAGTTCAGTGTGGAGTGGACATAGGCGTAGTAATAGCTCAATAGTATGCTAGTTGGAACAAAGTATCGAAGTTTCCATATAACGAAGCAGTGCCTCGACAACTTTTTCAAAATAAGGTCGATCTGAGGATTCCAAGACAGTTGAGAGTCGATCAGAACGCCCAAAAATTTAGCAACGTCCACCTGTACTATTGAACTATCACAAGACTTCACTAGTAAGCTGTAGTCGATTGCTTTAATCGAGAATAGAACCGAATTTGTTTTGGAATTATTCAAAATCAACCCATTCTTGATACAATAATTTTCCATGCTCGACACAGCAGCACTTGCTTTGTTAGACAGGCCCATTGAACATTTTTCTACGACTGTAAACGTTGTGTCATCCGCAAACTGAACGGTAGACTCACAGTTATTGAATGCAGAAATATCACTAACGAATAAAACAAAGAGTGTGGGGCCCAGAACACTACCTTGTAGCACGCCAGTCGTAATGTGGCGATTTTCAGAAAAATAAGTTCCAGTTTCGAGTTTTACTTATACAGATTGGGTTCTGCCAGTCAAGTAAGTCTTCAACCAGTTCAAACAAGGACCCCGGAAAACCTAAATCATTGAGTTTATCAAAAAGGAGATGATGATTTATAGTGTCAAAGGCTCGGTTCAAATCAAAGAAAATGCTTAGCGTTTTATTGCCATTGTCAAAGTTGGATAAGATATGATTATAGAGAGAAAGTATGGCATCCTGCGTTGATAAACCAGCCTGGAAACCATACTGACAACCAGAAACAATATCAAATTTTTTGAGAAATTATACGACTCTGTTGTGATAGGACTTCTCGAATATCTTTGAGAATGGAGAAAGCAAAGCAATACCCCTGTAATTGGAGATATGATGCTTGTCATTTTTTTTGTGCACTGGAATAACTATAGCATTCTTCAGTCGAGAGGGAAAAACACCCTGTGTGAATGACAAGTTGATCAGATGAACTAAAGGTTCTACTATGTACTCAGCCGCACTCATTAAAACACTTCCTGGCACTTCATCCGCACCAACCGAATCCTTAGACGTGAAATTGACCTATGTTGGACATCCCGTGCTAGGTGATGATTGGGGTTAGGGATGCGCCCCTAATCGTCGAAACACGATTGGCAACACTGCGTCATAGACACTTTCAATAAGTGCCGATCTATCGGTATTAAAGCTGGTGTCCAGCGCGCCATTATTTTTTATGCCTCACGAAAGTGCACCTATCCCACATACATCTCATTAAACGTCCTTAATGGACAGAGCCATAGTTAACTCCGCAATTAAACTTTCAAATTGTTATGTTCAGCAAGATAAGGCCGCTCAGCAATCGTATTCGAGCATTTCACTTTATGATTAGGGTACAATTTATGAGAGTTCCCGGTTTGATGGTATCCTCCAATTTATCGACTGGACCAGTGCGATTTGCCTCACTTACCGTTTGAGTACAATTTCGTTAATTAGATCAAATTCAGCTGGCCATTTCAACCTTAATTTTAGTCGTTGAGGTTAGGACTGAATGGGAGCAATTCTGGAGGTAGGCACCTTTTTGAATTAGCGAAGACACAAGTGTTTCACAGTAACAAGTAGTTATCATTTTCAGTCTCTGGCCATGTGTTATGCTACTTCACTTAAGGTTGTACTGATATTTTGATGTGTTATTTGGGGGAATTGAAATGTAGAAATAGAAGGTTTCTGAGAATGGAAGCCTCTGCCAAGAATGTGGAACAGCAACTGTCAGTTGTTATATGACTGTTTTTCTATTCTTATTCATCTGTGATTTTATTTGTGATATCTTGATCACTCAAACTGTTTAATCAACTTCATTATCCTGACTCAATATTTTTTTTTCTATATTCAAATATTAGTTGGGGTTGAATGTATTTATGAGGGATTGTTATATATTTCACACCACCATCCACTCTGTGAGAGAAATCAAGTACTTAGGTGTTTATATAGACAGTAACCTGAAATGGGATTATCATACACGTTATGTCATTAAGAAACTACAATCTGTCCTTTACAATTTTCGCTGCCTAAAAAAATGTTTGCCAGTCAGAGAACTAAAATTTTTGTATTTTGCCCTTGTTGAAAGCCACTTGAGATACGGCATAATTACGTGGGGATCAGCCGCACGAGTACATATTACTCCTTTAGAAATACTACAAAGAAGGTGCCTGAAACTAATTATGTCAAAAAACTCGAGGTACCGTCAGATCTTTCATACGCAGAATGTCAAATAATGGATATTAGACAATTATACTTCTTCTGTACCAACGTGAAGTACCAATTCTCTGATAACAAAGCAAGCTCCAGAAACCACCAATATAACACCCGGCATCGCGCACAACTTGCTCACCCCACTATCGTAAAAAAAACAATTTCACAAAGAGCATACTCCTTTTGCGTAGTTAAATTATATAACACATTACCGGCGAATTTAAAAAATATAATATCAAAACCTCTGTTCAAAAAGAAACTAGAGTTGTTCGTTTTTCAGACAGATAGACAATTTGTGAGAAATCTGATGGAATAACTACTACCTACCAAACAATAAACATTATATCCCTTTCCGCATCATTCCGAACTGTGCTCCCCATATACATAAATGTGGGTAAATACTCATTTCTTTTCTATATACTTAATATCTTTGAATATTTACATTATACTGTTTTAACCTCTAAATTCTCTGTTTCTAACTATCCTGTGTTGTGTCTCTTTTCATTACCTCCAGGGCTGTGATATATTAACAAACATTATTATTATTATCACACCTGTATTCATTGAGTTCTGTATTCTTTATGATATTTGACTGATTTCAGTTATATACTCACGCGTTCTTAATTTGTGTTATAATTCCCACATTTTGTAATTTTTATAACATTTTAATTTCATTTGTTTTTTTATATTACATTTTTTCAAAAAATGGGAAACAAGTGCTTTGCACTTATCCTGAACTCGCTTTATTCATTCACTCAGTTTTGTAACTTATTTTATCTGTATATGTATTTATCTAATGTGAATAAAGTTATTATTATTATTATTATTTATGTGAAACATAACCCATATAGTACTGGCTTTGTTTTTGAATATGTATTTTGCTAATTTTATACATAATAAATGTTGAAATGAAGAGTTTTTTCATCTTGAAGAAGAACTGGATAATGTGCCTCATTTCCATTGTTTCGCTTATAACTCTCAAGCGATGCGTTGTAGCCAACTGTACTTCATTTTTCATTTTGTAGAGATAGCAGTGAAAAATCACAATTCTGTCAAAAATATATTTTCATTCGAACTCTACTGAATAAGCTTGAGAATATAATCTGCCGTGAACGCCCAATGATACCAATAATAGCAATAAAACGTACAACTCTTGAGGGAGAATATCAAATGAACTTCAACAATAATCTTTCCGTATGGTTAAATTGAAAACTATGTTTTCACCAATGGTCTCTTCAAATATTTGGCGAATTCACCATATTTCGAATATTTGGTGAATGCACTGAATATTTTTAACATGTGAACGGTTTCTCTACGAGTATAAATATTAGCCCATTATGACGGGGAAGAAAATAGTACCTAAGCAAGACAAAGCGGTATCGTCAAAGTATAGGATAGTGCAATTAGTTCAATTGAAGTATCTTGTTACAATATTTTTGTTTTTCAGTTTGGATAAAGATATTTCTGACTATTCCAGCAAACTGAGCTTCCAAATCAATAACCAGCGTAAAAAGATAAAGATCAAAATTGAAATCAGTGCATCTCGTGCAAGAACCAACTTGTTTTATAACTTATAACAGACAATGATCTTCACCTATATATTTATCAGGCAAGAACTGAGCCGAATGAAAACTATAGCAAAATGAGTTTCCTCCATTCATCATTGGTATTATGTCGACTGCAAGAAACAAAACATATGCATCGAGCAGATCGAAATAACAACATAACCGATTGATTTGTTATCAATTTACTCAATGCTATAGATGGCGAAAAAATGAAAACTGAGAAGGAAACCAAGGTCGAATTGCAAAGAATCAGGCAACGAATGATCGTCTTAGTTAGATTCAATAGGGTGGAGAAAAATAGGGGGTGAATAATAACACTTGGATATCAAGAAATCCTGGGCTTCAATTCTGGGTTTGTTCTGGGTTCTAATATGTGTTACCTAAGCATTGTGTAGTTCTTTACAGCATCATTGGAAAATGGAAATATTACAGAAAAAAAGTGGAGCTCAAGCAGCTGATCAAGTTGAGCACAACAAATTGTTGACTAATTCTTTTCGGATTATATTAATTGAAACATATTCACTCGAGAATACACGGTGAAATCAGTTTTGGGCTTCAAAAATATGCAAGATATGTCCTAGGGCCGGCTCTGTCACTCATAAGCGCAGAATAATCTGAGGGGTCAATTTAAGTGATTGTATTGTATTATTTGTGTTAAAGAGTTGTAATAAAAGCAGTTTAGTGTGGTTTGGAGTTTTGATCAAAGAACCCAAGGAAATATCGCAACAATATGAATGTTCAAACTTCGGAATAAAAAATAGGTTATAGTACCGTACAACGTCACATGTTCCTGTTCCCGCATAACGTCCATTTTATGAGAGGGATTTAGATAGTTAATTTGAAGGCCTTATAGGTTTTCAACTGATTTCAGTTTTCGCTATGGTATCAACATTTCTGTCATAATTTGTTTCATGAGTCGACAAATTTAACATCATTCAACTACCCTAGTCGCAGTGAAATTGAATAATAAATACGATGTGAAGATTTTGTGTATTTTACGCTACAGTGAATGGGATTGCCTTCCATGAGATACTTCCTTTTCACTATTTTTCCATCATTATATAGAAACTGTGTCGAAATTATTTGCTTTTCATTTATAATAATTCAATTAACTTGGCAAAAACGGCTTGTGCCACCAAATATGGAGGTCATACACACCCTTATACTATAACGTTGGTATTCATCTTCATATATCTTCCTACCAGTTTATCATTTATGTTACGAGGTCATTATAGCTGTTTACAGATTTCTCTTCAAGTGGCAGGAAAATAAATACCCGCGAATATGGCAATTCTCTTTGCTTTGTCTTCTCTCCCCTAGATAGCTCTGCGTTTTCTGAATTCTAGCTTGAGAATCTTAGAAACAAGTAACCACATACCAGATCTGTAGTTGAAATTATTAATTTCTACAAATTATAGTGAGAAAATAGTTATTTCTCTAAATAGTATGAAAAATGCATGTGTTTGGGGCTGGATTTGCGATACACTTTTGAGAAACTTAGCTGTCAGCTAAGTTCACATCAGCCAATCAACCACATTGGCTTCCAGCTAACGCTTAGCTGGTGAAAAATCATCCTTGAGTCAACTATTCCAGCTTCTAGCTATGGCTTTACCCCTTGTTGGTTATCTGTCTATAAAATAGCAAAAAGTTCAGCAGCCGTAGAAATAATATATACATACAGTTTTTGATATCAACCAAGGCCGAGTATTTAGACATTTCACATATTTCTTTCAATTTCTTCTTTATCATTTGATAGGCAAATTTGAATACGTCTAGAGTATAGAGAATCCCGTATTTCCATATATGAAACAATTTATACTATGAGGTAATTTTGCAGTATGAATTCGATTGTGAAAATTGTGCATGTACCAATATACTTTGAAAAAGGACTTTTGACGTGATCACACGAAGTGATCTGTGTTGATTTTGAATTCAACTCAGTAAATCAGTTCATTTGACATTGCTGAGAATCGCACGTTGAATATATCATTTATGGTATGAATATCGAAGTAAAAATCCCACGCATTCACAAGTGCAGATCAAATTACAACATACAATAGACGTACCCGTTGGTAATCAACCTTCGATATTATATACAGTTTGGATCGACCCAAGTATTTGGCAGACAGACCATCCAGAACAATACAATGCCAACCAATTAGTGCAATTGATTACATCAGTGCTTACTACCAAGGCGATAAAAATGGGGTGTACGGCTTAAAAAAGGGCCAATTTGTTACTAGGCATCAACTAATGACTTGCTCACTGAGCTTTATTTTCTGTTAATGGAGTTGAATTCACGCCATGAAGATTAATTGTCGGAAAAAATGTTATGAAATCAATATTGAAACTTTCTAATAAATAGGGTGAGAGGAAGCCCTTGAAATCAGCTCCAAAGGTGGTATATATTTGAATATCTTGATATTTTTAGATATCTGCAGGTCTGAAGTGTATTTTTGCAGTACTTTGAAATTGAATTTATTAATGAAATCTTCATCGTCTGTATTACTTTTCGAGTTCAATTCCTCTCACGAGTTGAATTTTCCGAATTCTGTAGATCTTGAAGATTCTGCAATTTAACTAGTGATATAGGGAAGCAACAATACAAAAAATATATAATCGAATAAACATGATTTCACTGACCTGACACAGACTGCTAGCCACCTTGAGCTGAATAAGAAAAATCAATTCGAAACGTCTATGGAAGAAGTAGAATAAAAAAACAAACACTTTCTGATAATGAGTACGTGTATATCATTCACAGAGGTTTGATTGATTCTCTCTCAAAAAGGAAGGAAGAAAACTACTACCCTGCCTATATGGCGTGACTATCACTGAATAACAAAGATAGAAGTCACTTTTTCTTGCTCACCTTGTATAGCATATAATACGAAACTCAAGATCCAGACATGCACTAAAATTTTTTTGCAATTCAGAAAATATTTGAATTGAGAAGAAAAATAATTGCTAAAACAGTTTTGTTCAACAAAAATTATGGATCTTCCAAAATTCTCGTTTTATAGGTAACAACCCATTCAGTCAAACTGAATATGTTCATTTGAGGACTTTGGAATTTTAAGTTTATAATGTTCCACAGAGCATTTCGATTGGATTTCGCTGACAAACAACAAACGTCTTCAGGAGAAGAAAATTGATACGTAGTATCAATTTTCTTATCCTGAAGTTGATAACCGTGTTAGCGAAACGCGCGTAGGATTCCAAGGGTTCCAATCCCATCGCTTATGCTTGAACTTATGCCTATTTTTTGTTTTTTGTTCTTTCTTGGATCATAGAACTATCATTTATAGTTGCTATCACATATAATTGGAGAAATTTAAAAAAATGGTGAAGGCGCCAGGAGAAATTTCTTCAGTATCCTAGTTCTCTCTCAAAAATATTCTGTATTCATTGAGCACCTAACGAGACACATTATATCACCACGTGATATGTAACCATAACACTACTGACGTGTCGATTCATTATGTTGTATTTCAATATTTGCAACTTATACAAATACTTGTCGCTCGTTTCGCTAACCAAGTTTTTTCAGTCTATGTAACGCTGATCTTACTTCTGTAAAAAAGGTGGGCAACGATCGAAGAAGGACCTTTAGAATTGTTTTTGAGAATTTTCGTGAATGTTGAAAGATTTTGCAGGAGTGTTTCTGGAAAAGTAGTGGTGAATGTTATTATACTTAACACCATCGACATCGATCGAAGTCCTTCAATAAGCAGGCCTTGTTACCAATTCCCTACGCCATTCCTCAGGAGCAACATTTCCAAGAAAAAAATCTGTGTCTTTTTGTGGGATCGAACCCATTACCTCCCGATTATGAGCCGGATACAGAATCACAGTACCAACTGTTTCGCCTTTTTAGAATATATTTTGAATTATCGATGAAATGATCATGGAAATATTCCTGGAATTTTATGTAATAATTCAAGAGAAGTCCTTGGAAAATTTTTGGAATATATTTGGAATTTCCATAGATGGACACTTTCCATTCGTCCTGGAAAGTTCAAAGGCAAATTCTCTGAGTAATCGAATAATTGTTTGGAATATTCATGGAATGATCTAGGAAAGATCTTCGGCTATTTGGGTGAACCCTCTTCAGATCGGGATCAGATCTTGCAGAGTGGATTTTCCCGGTCATTTTGTTCTGGCGCCTACGTTGTTTCTGCTTCATATTAATGATTTGCTCAGTACATAGTTTTGCAGAAGACAGTACTTTTCATACTAGTTTCTCTTCCAGAGTCCCCATACCAGCTCAAAAAACAAAAATTCAAAGAAACATTCACGTCAATAAAATTCACGACGACTTGGTAAAAATAATAGAATGGGTAATAATATGAACTTGGAGGAATTCAATGCTACGAAAACACAGGCATGTCTCTTCGCAAGAAAAGCCGATCTATCATCATCTACTATTCAGATGTCAGGAGTAACTAAGTCAAATATCTCGATGCTAGGAGTTACGATCAGTGATAATCTCTCATGGAAAAACCATGTGAGATCGATCGCTGAAGGTGCTTCCCAGAAACTTGGATTTCTATTTCGTACTTCACAGACAGACAACTCGTCACTTCATTGGAACATCGTAGAAGGGTCGGAGACTTGTCCCTCTTCTATAGATATTTTCACGGTTGGTGCTCTTCTGAATTGTTATCAATCGTTCCACCCTTGGCAATATCTACACGGATGACTCGACGAGAAGAGAATTCCCACCCCATTGTTGTGAATTTGGAGAGCTGTCAAACCTCTCTTGCTCAGGGATATTTTTTCAATAGAATAGCTGAGCTTTGGAAAACCTTGACGAAAGAGGTTTTTCCTGAGGCTTACAAACTTCAAGAATTCAAAGTGAATGTTAATTCGTATCTCCTGTCCCTTGATGCACGCGATGTTCTTCGAACATTACAGGGCTTCCCTTTCGTGTGGATCTCGATATAAAAAAACTTGATAGATTTCGCGATTCAATACTCAGATTTAATTGGTATAGCGATTTGTGTGATTTCCATTTGGTTTCAAATCGGCGGCAACTGAGAAGCTGATACTGATTTATCCAGCACTGAAGAATTGTAATGAATCCGGAACTTTCAGCTCAGCTTCAAATCATTTTAGCCACTCTATATACAGGGTGTCCCTGGACTTCCTCTTTTCCTCTCGGTAATGTATAGATGGGGTCAAAATATCACCAGTACTTCATATAACTTTTTTTCCTAAAAGTCTTCGTAACCAAGTTACGGGCCCTCGAAGTTACAAAATAAAAAATGTTTTTCTTTGATAACTTTTCAAGTGAATATTCAAAATCATCCAAATTTTGGTAATTGACTAAACAAATGAATTCCTTCGATGAGCTTTCATGCAGGAGTCAGTTGTTTTGCTACAAAGTCAGGAACGGACTACCCCCCAACGGCTGCACATGATCAGGTGAAAAATATCCAGGGAATAATTATGTTCAATTTCTTTCACAGATGTTGACAAAAAAACCTTTTAGAAAGTTTTGATGAAAAATGAGAAACTGGAATGCGATTTTGTTTTGTTGAGTGGTGCGTTGTCATATGACTATCATTGTATTGTCAATATTCTATAGAATATTTTGAATTTTTTTGATATGGCCGAACAGTTTACATTCAATGAATATGCAGATATGCATGTATTTTATGGACGAGCATTTTGTAATGCTGCAGAAGCTCGTCGTCTGTATTCCGAGCATTTTCAATCGAACGGTACCGTCAAGAGAAACATTCGAGCGTGTCGATCGCAGCTTGAGGGAGACAGGTATGTAATAATTGATAATTAATTTGAGCACGTTGTTTTATTTCGATATTATTGTAGGTACAGTTTTGCCAAAACGAGGTGGTGAGGGCGCTCCTAGGACTGTACGTACCGTTGTATTGGAGGAAAATATTTTGGAAGCCGTCGCTGATGATCCTTCAATGAGCATCAGAAATCTTTCAGAACAGTTCCATACATCCAAGTCCACTATTCATAGAATAATTAGGGAACAACTGCTCCACCCATTTCACATCCAGAAGGTACATGCCATGACACCTCAAGATTTTCCAGCACGACTGGAATATGCCAATTGGTTCATGGATAGGCAAAGAGAGGATATGACTTTTATTAATCGAGTTTTATTCACTGATGAAGCAGGTTTCAGTAGAGATGGAGTTATCAACTCTCATAATCTCCATATATGGGCCGCAGAAAATCCCCATGGGATATTGCAAACCAAACACCAACGGAAATTCAACGTGAATGTTTGGGCTGGTATCATCGGAAACCATCTTATAGGACCATTCGTTCTACAAGACCGATTGAATGGAGAACGTTATTTGGAGTTCATTCAGAACGATTTGAATGGACTTTTGGAACATGTTCCATTGCAAACCCGAAGAGATATGTGGTTTATGCATGATGGCGCTCCTCCTCATTTTAGTTTGATTGTGCGTGACCATCTGAACCATATTTTCCACAATAGATGGATTGGTAGAGGTGGGCCATATTCATGGCAATCGCGGTCTCCGGATTCAAATCCATTGGATTTCTTTCTGTGGGGGCATCTAAGAAGCCTTGTTCACGCTACACCTATTCACACAAGAGATGCATTGTTGAATAGAATAACATTACATTGTGAAGCCATACGAAACGACCCTGGAATGCTATTTCAAGTACAGAGAGGGTGTCTTCGCAGACTAAGAAAATGTATAGAGAGAGAAGGTGGTCATATCGAGCAGTTTCTGTAGCGGATTTTTCATTTCTGTTTGTTCTTGAGGCTCTTGAGTTTCGTTAGTTAAACGTGTTTGCATTATAAAAATTCGTTATGAACATTTTACCTATCATTTCCATTTTCCTTAAAAACTAATATTTTCGAATAATGGTAGACATCTCAGGATAAATGTTGTTGAATTAACGTTATCATTATTATTTCTGCTTTGATAATTATTCATTTCAAATATTGGTGGACGAGCGGGTTTGATGTCGTCGAGTAAAACTACATTTTTATCAAGACTCGTTGCTCCGATCGACTTTCCACACGAGTACTTTTATTCATAAAATTGTCCAAGTAACCTTATTTTGTTGAAAAATATTGAAAAATATCTGTCATTTCAAAGTTTTGGGGTGTGGACCATCGGGGGTAGTCCGTTCCTGACTTTGTAGCAAAACAACTGACTCCTGCATGAAAGCTCATCGAAGGAATTCATTTGTTT
Organism: Zygogramma bicolorata; assembly: GCA_032362365.1. Taxonomy (NCBI): domain Eukaryota; kingdom Metazoa; phylum Arthropoda; class Insecta; order Coleoptera; family Chrysomelidae; genus Zygogramma; species Zygogramma bicolorata. The sequence goes on along the minus strand of JAVJAQ010004159.1, from coordinate 4,765 downwards.
AGTCAATTACCAAAATTTTTGGATGATTTTGAATATTCACTTGAAAAGTTATCAAAGAAAAACATTTTTCATTTTGTAACTTCGAGGGCCCGTAACTTGGTAACGAAGGATTTTAGGAAAAAAAGTTATATGAAGTACTGGTGATATTTTGACCCCATCTATACATTCCCGAAAGGAAAAGAGGAAGTCCAGGGACACCCTGTATATGCTGCTCCTTATGCGGTCATTGGCAAATATGCCTGGTTTTGAGCAAAATCGTACGGTTCCTATTGAACCCTGCACAGGCACATAGCCCGAAGGTAGGATAAAAAGGTTGAACACACGAGTCCACTTAGTAAACGTACACCAACATTCAAATTAGAAAATGCGTCCAGAGTGGTTAGGTTACGAATTAAAACTCCAGTTTTATGTCAGTAATATCAGCCGGTTATGGGGCAAGTTTAAAACATAGGGGTCGTAAAGTTGATTTGGATTTGTCCCTTAATTTTTTGCCCGTCGGACATTTCGGGGCATTAAACGATAATGAAACTGAAATTTGGGTAGCGCAATAAAAGTTATCACAGATTTATTGTGCAACTAAAATTAACCGGGATTCTGCACTGGAATTTCGTAGGACTGGAAGCTTTTTGCCTGTAGAAGTGATTCAGAAAACTCTTCACTTGTCACTTTGTCACGTAGATCTATCGAAAGCTCACTTGACTTCAAGAACGAATCATATATGTCTTTATCTGTGACGTGTGTACAAGTTGCCGCAAAGGAAGAAAGAGAAATGTAGTAGGTCAAAACAAAATATTCAAGAGAAACACGAATGAAGACAAACATAGCCAAAAATAGTCACTGTGATTCATTTCTATTTCCTCAAATATAACAAATTTTCAGTATTTTTCAATATGTTCCATGTGTTCCACTACATTGCATTTTTTTATTTTCAGAATTATATTTGATCTTTGATTTTTTCTGGAGTTTTAGATTTTTTTTCTAGTGTTTCTATTTTTCTCATTGACTAATGTGAGTCTTTCAGCACTTTTGTTTTATATTTTTCGAAATATTATGTAACGTTTTTTCTCTACAGCCACCAAGTTAATTTCTTCAACTCTTTCAATTTTATTCACACTTACTGTGATCTAGTGATCTTCATTAGGATTCTTGTCAATACAGCTCACTTGTTTTTACATAATTTGACTAGTTTTGAATTTTATTTTCCGTAATTCAATTTCTGTTTCGAATTCTGTTTTTTTCTTTTGATTACCTTGGCATTTTTTTTAATTATTTTTATATCTGATCAAATTTTATTACTTGAAATTTTTTTCAATTTCAATAAATTTTTTCTTTCCAAACATTTGTAAAAGTTTTCAAAATATCAGATTCAAACAATGGATAGAAAAGGATAGCAGAATTGCAACATTGTTGTTTTTCGGCATATTTTGTGATCTTACTATATAATTTTCAGTGGTACTAATAATGATTAATGGCATACACTGACTAGTGTTACATAAAGCGAACAATAAATCAAATCAACAGTAAAAATAATTGGTGATAGAAACAATATTATTTCAGAAAATAGAATGAATACGTGACTGTTAAGATTTGAGTAGTGTTTATGACCATTTACAGTAATAAAAGCTGTTAGATGAGACGACGACATAAATATATTTTAATATTTCGGAGCAGTTTTCCTGGAGTAATAAGAAAGTGATAGTGTAATTTTGAATACATTGTAAGTAACAAAGCTGATGAAAAAATTGTTTCTATTCAAACTAATATCGTTATAAGATAAACAAAACAGTTTCGATTTAGGTCCAGTTTCATTTCCAAGCACATAATCACAATTAATAATAGTAGTAGTAGTAGTGAACGTGAATTATGGAATCATATACCAAACGCCATCCACTTCTTTCGAAGTTCTTCAGCAAGTAGGCTTGTTACTAACTCTCTGCGCCATACCCAGCATGGTTATTTGAGGACCTGTCAACCATGAAACGTGGCAGAGTCATTCCTCAACACGACAGTGAAAAATTCTAGAAGAAAAATCTCTGCCCCGTTGGGGAATCAAACCCACGACCCTCGGATGGTGAGTCGGATGCGGAAACATAGCACAAACCCCCTCGCATCACAATAAATATTATGTTAGAAAATCAAATCACTGTGGTGCTAATCGCTATGAAACACGTATCTATGATTTCGACCAGAAAACTGTCTAACATTCGATAAACATTTCAATTAAGTGGAAAAAAAAATTCTCGAGAGAAGCTTATTACTTGTCAACAGATATAAAAATGGGTAATTTCGAATAAATTATACAACCTCACTCTGGGAACTGTTGTTATCCGGTTTTGTTTTTTCTTAATCTGATGTGAGTTTATTCAGTTCCAATTTTCGAGATGTATTCATGACAAAGATTGATTCTTGCTGATTTTTGATACTGTGTTTATCTTTTTCTATATTTTTCTATACATTCATTGTTATAACTTCAATATATCTCAAGATTTCCCTCTAATTTGCTTTTCCAAAACTCGAAATTACTGAATATCAGACAGCTATCTTATAAATCTGCCATAATCTATTTGTCAAAAAATAATTTGATAAAAATGAATATACCACATACTTATCCAACAAGATTTCGAAAAAATGCAAATGTAGTTCTCCCTAAGTCTCAAAGGTCTATTGGACAGCGATGTTTTATATATGTGGGCCAGATTTTATACAATCGCTTACCAATGAAACTAAAAATGGGAATTAGCAACAGACACTTCAAGAAAAAAATCACACATTGGCTTCTAACATCAAATGAAAATATACTATCATAGAATAAAAAAAAGTACTTATTCATCACCTAAGTAATACTGTTTTCTATCTAGTCAATGTTTTACTCATATTTTACACAAGAAATTCTGTATTCCTTGTGTCAGTTATTGTATATTATAGACTACACATGTTCTCAATTAGTTACAAATTTTTATATATTATGACTATTTACCTTTGTATACTCTCATTTCAATTTGACGTGTATTTAATATTTCAAAATGACCAAATCTCTCGTGTTTAGGAACACAGTCTAGCTTTTGGCTCAAGTGAACCTCAACATACAATACTAACTAATACTTACAGAAATTGATAACAAAAAAACGCAGTCATTTTGAAATACCTGATATTTATTCACGAAATGTATCTATAACCTATTTTTATTGTAATGAAATGATTGAATGAATATTATTATTATTATATTCATGGCAGAGTTTGATTTCTGTTAATTTTTGATAATGTTTCTTTCTGTTTTCATATTTTGTATTGATTATAACTTAGAGCTATAAATAGGCATAATTTTTGTTGATAAGTATTTTTTTCCTAAAATTGATATTGTATGTATGTACATAAATATAGAATCACACACAATAAATGAAGTGAAATTGTGAAATATAAAACTAGAAAATAGATAAAAACCTCCTTCTAACTTTAAATAAATGGTACTTTTTTATAAATGAGATGTAGGACATAATCAGGATAATATTTGTAACATCTATGATGTTATCTCATTTGAAGCAGCTAGTTATGATTTTAGGCAATGAGTGAGAGAGAATTATTGATACAAACGGCTCTCTATTTATAAAATACTCAATGAACGCTATCTATTTGATTCAAGTCACACCGCATATTTGATGAACAAGGCGAGTGATGAGGAATGTCAGGAGATTGATTTTTTAAGATTCCTTCCATTCTGTCTATGTATGACCCTAATTGAATGATTTCACAAACCAGCACAGAGTCTACAGAAAAAAAATACCTTGTGCTCATTGATATATTGCCTGCGAGCTATGATATGCTATTTTACTACTAACTTACTCGGCGCTGCTTTACTTCAGATACCGAATGACTGTCACTCAACTTGAAGAGCTTGGCCGTGCCCTGTCTTATGAAGTTGTTTTTATATTCAGCTGTTCTCATTCTTAATCGCCTTGATGTTTCTCCAGTATAAACAGTGCAACATACACATGGGATACTACAAATAATACACAATTTTTTGAATTCTGTTCCTCATTTAAAAGTACGTTTCAACTTAGCAGAGATCTAATCGTGTTATCTGTTTTGAATATTGTTCTAACATTGAAACAATTGAGAATACGTTTTAATTTTTTTAGAATATCCTCAACCAACATGTGCATGATAGAAATACCATTACACTCAAAGACAACGAATAAACCAAATCCATGACAGAATCAAATTAATCTTTCGATTCTCACCAACTTCCGGTGCCGAAACGTCGCGATTCACTGAAGATGAAGCAATACATATTCCACAGTTCCAAGTAAACTACAAGGGAAGTGAAAGGGTGAAAGTGAAATATCTAGGAGCGCAATGTTAGGTGAAGTTTGATCCGGGGTGTGTATCCAAGCAGAATGCTCTCTGGTTCCAGGGAAAGTGTCATCCGTGCAGCCGGGGAAATAGACTTATTTTGATTTACCCGTTGCGGAAGTGTCGACACTGCTGCGGATTTATGTTTTGTCTCTGGATGATGGCAATCGTGAAAATCATGCACGAATGCCTCCGGGTTGCACGTTTCCGGTCGGCGTCTTCAAATTGTTATGAATGTGGCGATTTCATGCTACCTCAGGCTTTTGTTTTTATGGCTTCGACAGAGTGGACGAGATATCTTTTCTTGACCGATGGTGATTTAATGAATAGTGTATTTGGGACTTCAGTTTTGGCGCCCACTTTGTTTCTGCTTCGTATCAGTGATTTGCTTGAGAAAACATCATGTTCAGTGCAT